>SNQJ01S0061586.1:0-41388 GCA_010110895.2 Picea sitchensis | reverse complement strand
TTTTGAGAGCTTGATCCTTTTTATTTTTACACAAATAAATTTAATATATATATAAAAAGTCAGAAATAACATATTTTCCTTATATTGAACAACACAATATTAAAATATTTTAACTTAGAATTTTTTTTTTCAATTTTCTTATGGATATTTATTTAAATGGATATTCAAATATTTTGTTTATTTAAATCACATTGAAATGTTTTTTTAAAATACTCATCTCCATGTTACATAAAAAAAAAACTTGCACATCTTTCTTATATTAAGATGTAAAAAGCACCTATTCATTAAATAATAATGTTTTTACTTTCAATTACATTCTTTATATATATATTTATATATTAGTGAAGGTGAACATTGAAATATTTCTTTGTTATTAATATGTTTTTAAATGTCACATGACAACTAGATGTTGAGCACACAAGAAATTACATAAGTTCTTCATATTGGGTTGTAAAAAATGTCTATAGCTCTAACTAGTGTGGATCCCTTTTAATTTTGGATGTATCATGCACTAACATAAATAAAAACCCTCAAGTGATAGATATAAAGTTAAGATGGATTTACACTTTTTCTTTATATATATATATATATATATATATATTGCTAATGGTTAAGCACATTAGGAGTTAAATCGCTTCAACTCCATGCTAATCAAGGAAGGAATTGCACATTTCTCTCATACTTAATAGCACATCATTGAAATGTTTTAACCTTAAGAAACTTTTTATTTTCATTTGCTTTGTAAATATATATAAAAAAATGATATTGAAATATTTTAATTAAAATGGACAATGAAATATTTTAATTAAAATGGACATTGAAATACTTTATTTATGATCATCATTTTGTTTTTTAATATTTTTTTAATGTCACTTGTCAACTCCATATTAAACAATAAAGGAATTACACATCTCCCTCATATTGAGATGTAAAAAGTATGTATCCAAATAAGACCTTTTTTACTTTCAATTACTTTATCTTTTTTATATGTACAAAGTTGATATATCAAAATATTTTATTTAAGGTGGGCATTGAAATACTTTTATTTTATTAGTATTTTTTTAATCTTCATCAACTCCATGTAACGAATTACACATCTCCCTCATACTATATAAAGTGCCTCTTGATGCAATAACATGTCACTCTATCTCCCATAAATCTCAACCCTTGTGCACCCTTATTTTAAACCAGCTAAGACACTGTTTTATAGAAATATGGTTTTTAAACCAGTGGTTCATATCTAAGCATATTCTAAAGGGTGGTTTCCCAATGTTCCTCACCTTTAAGAGGTTATATGACAAAGAATTTGTGAGAGTAGAGAAACACACAATGTAATGATCCCAAGCCATTATGCCAGGATCATCACGGTTTTGGTGTCTTTTTAAAACTTTTTCTGAGTGAGGTATTTCATCAAATACTTTGTTGTCCTACTTGTTTACTGTGTTCACTTGTTGAATGACCTCTTGATTTCGGCCTTAGGGTTTACTGATGTGTTTATATGTGTGTATGAAACAAATAACTGAAAGAGACAACCATGGAACATACCTCAACCATATGCAATATGATAGACAAGCCAAAACATCTCAAATAGATTTTATTCATAAGATAGAGAAACTTGCTACAATGAAGATGCCGATCTGGAATGCTCAACAAATGGCCAAGAAGATAAACAATAGAGCTACTACAAAATGCTCCAATAGAAGACTCCAACACGCCTCCAAAGGATGGATATACAATGAAGACTGAATACAATAGATCTGGGCTGTAAGAATGCTAAACCCCCAAGCTGGAAGGTGCCACTCTCTGCTAGAATGCTGAAGCCCTCAATAATTCGGCCCTCCTGCCAAAAGTGTCCAATCACCCCAAGAAATATGCCAATTGATAGATCGGGCAACTGTAAGGACAACCCAGGTGTCCAAATCTCCAAATCCACTCTCAAACCCTGTAGATCTGAATACAGCCAGATCACGAACTCCTCCAGCGGATGGTGTACCCCAGCGGATGTTTGAAACCCTAGATAATTCGGCTTTGATGAAAGAGGCCTCCAAATGATTTGAAACTCTCTAGAAATATAGACCAGGACACTACAAGTCACTAGGTGAAGTCCTGGGTCCAGATCTGAAGTGTAACCCCTCAAACTGACTAGATCTGAATCTCAAAAGCGCCCTCCTTCTCTTCAATTCGTCCCTTGCTCTAAGAAATAATCTGAGCCATAAAACTCTCTCGGAAAGCACTAGGAATGATGGTGAAGACCCTACAAAAAGAACCAGTGATAGAATCTCCAAAAGCCTGCCAATCACCTGCAATGTATCTCTCTCCAAGAATGGTGCTCCCTCCTTGAAAACCCTCAGCGAGGTGTGCCCTCTCTCTATCACACTGGAAGTCTTGATGTGGAATCCTCTGTGAGTAGATCTGGAACTAGAATGGTGTGGGGCGTGTGCTCCGAGGACAAGCTTGGGACAAGCTAGGTGGAATATTCACCATCCCGAGATAGGAGTCCTCTAGGGTTTGTTAAGTCAAAAACCTCAAAACCCAATGTTGGGCTCACTAGCTAAAAAGCCAGATATCAAAATAATAGAAACATGAATGAATTGAGTAGAGACCCTTGCCTTCCTTTTATAATTTTTAGCTCACCTTGTCCCTCCAAAGTGACTTTCATTTTATTAATATTTAATTAATTAATTAAATCCTTTTAATTAATTAATTAACCTTTTAACCTTTGAAAAGATCCTTATCTCTCCTTGGCTTCTATGGCCTTGAAGTCACTTCTAGCCATCCCATCCTGTAGTGTTTCTCCTCCCTATTCCAATGAGCTATTACATTGAGAGGTTCCTCCAGTAATGTGCCCAAATCCTCTTTGGTGATTTCAATTAACTTATAGCTCAAAATAGTCAAAATCATGGAAGTGTGGAATGAAATGAAACCAAAGCCAACTTGTCTTGGAATGGCTCATAATGATGGATGTGATGATCAATGCAAGGTGGAGGCCCCACAGTACCTCTCAAATACCCATGTACACACTATAGCATCCATCTGGCTACTCACGGTCATCATAAATCTCTACAGTGATGTCCCAAAGTGGGGACGTGCCAGTCCTCCCTACTAGAAAATTGCTTGTCCTCAAGCAATAACCAAAATCCAACTAAAATAAAATACCGGGATCACAGGTCCACAGTGGGATACGGTAGAATCCATCGAAAGATGAACAATAGTACTACCTACACCACAGGATCCCATGCTCGAGGAGAGTGAACTGCAATACTTTGCGAAGAATAGTCCTGAAAGATATCAACACTGTGAACCTCACGCACATGACACATGGCCTCATCTCGAAATGAGTCCATCCTCCCAATCGCTACCAAGATCCACATGGCCTCAATCAACTGCACATGTTGATACCAAAATGAGGAGTCTTGCAGAGAGACCTCAGAGACACCCTCAAAACCTTGTCTCCCCTCAACACGGCTAAATGGAAAGTTAGAACAACTTTTCCCTGGAGTCCACTTGTCATTGAGTTGTGCCCATCCACCTCCACAGGTCCCATGCTAGCCTGCAATCAAAGATCCCCATGTTGACCTTTGTCTTATGAGTATTGCGGCCTACGTATTATCCTGATCCTCCTCTCTTGGATCCTCACGTTGAAATACCTGTGGTCATTGGAATTGCTATCTAGAAACTGTACCTTTAAGGACATCTCTGTAAAAATAAGTCCTGTCCACCCATCTCCACATCCTATCATGATGACCAAGAGTGAAAAGTTGTCTCTCTCTATCAGAAAAATCACTGTAGACCCACTCCAAACCTGACCCCGAGGTGGAGAGTGTGTATGGCTCTCTGGTTCAACCTGGGTCACCATGTAGTCGGACATCCTGCTAGCCAAATGAACACACAGATCCCATGGTAGAGTTGGAAGTTTATCGCCTACCAGTCTCCTCCTACTTTGCTCTGTGTGAGGCCCAGTCACTATCGAGAATCTCTGTGCTCATATGCTATCCTCTTCATGCTATTGTTAATGATAAACGTGGGAAAGGATATGAGATATCATGTGGTTAGGCGTAGGGATGAAAATACCACACCTCGGTCAATCCAAGGACTTGACCAAAACGTAATACTTGTACCCTTGATAATTGCTTGCTTGTATCACTTCAAACTCAATCATCATACTGTAGTAACTCCTCAAGCTATTTGGTAGCAAGCCAATATCCATACCATCACCCATGCATTGCTGAAACAATGGTGAGGTCTCGTAACTATGTGTTGTTGCCAAGAAGTGGCATCTGCATGCTCCCTAAGTGTGTCTCCTCTATGCGAGGAAATACACCCCTCTGAATCCACCATACATCTCAACATGCCCACAATAGGCTATCACTCCACTCTTTTGTATGTGCTCCGACATACTCATGTCCTCTCCCGTAAACTCATGTTGCATCATAGATCCAGGGCATCTTTGATGGATCAACCTCTACATGGAGGTCAACCACTCTCGAAACACAAATGGAAGTGTCGTCCATCAGCTGGTGCTCCTCTGCTAGATCACCAACATCCTCTATCAATGTGGTTGACTGATACATCTGACTGTCAACTAAGACAAATGAAGTGGATCTATGTTGGATCTCCTCAGGGCACATGCGATCTGAGCTGATTCTTGGCGGGTTGTCTGTGTGCCTCTCAAGAATCGCCAGAGTGCTCTCCGACTCTTGAGTGAGTCGGTCTACCTCCAACTTCTTCCCCCCTAAGGCCTTGTGATACAACTCACCAATCCCCAACAGGTAGTCCACATTAAATCAACAGCTGTTGTGTTAGTCAGTATATCATAGACATTCTCTTCCTGAGAGTGTGAAATCATCCATGGAAAATCCTCCATCTGAGCTACTCTGTGCCACTAGATGTATTGATGACATGTATGCAGTGATGGCATATTACTGCATGCATGTCATCAATAAGTCTAGTGGCTGCCATGAACATAACCTCACTAACTCTCAACTATGCTACTAAGTGGTGTGAGTCCCGATCATGGTCATGTTGAGGTGCCATCTCCGACCCCTCATTGCTAGTGTTAGTCTTGCTAATGCCAACTCTAGAATCCCCAAAACACCCTCTGCATGATATGATGTGCTGAAGCTGTGGTATTGTTCTATTGGGTACTCCTGTATGCCCTTTAGTATTCAGGATGCATCTCCCCTGAATCACATTGTACCACAATGGCGGCGATGCAGTATCCTCTTGTGCACTCAACCTGCTATTATCCTCTAGCGTCTGGATCCCATATAGTGGTTTCTAGACACATGCTATAGTCATCCACGAATACTAAGAGTGCATCCTCATCAATGAAAACCGATCCTGAAAGTGAGTGTCCCATCAAACTGACAGTCTCCACAAATGCTCAGCCAATGGAGTCTCAATGGTTTGTCCATCTCCTTTAGGTGACTTGTATATTGAAGTCAGCTGCTGTACATCCTGTTACCTCCTCACGGATCGTGGGTCTACCTTTCCATGGTGTGCATCCCTAACACTAGGTTCATCCATCATACATGATGTTCCATTTATCTCCTCATGTGGCGTGGCTATCGTAGATATCTGAGCAATTGAAAGATGTGTCCGGTCCCCATAGGAAGCTCATCATCAGGTGCTAACATGTGAATCCTTACCAGGTGTCACCACTCTGTGAACTTATAAAGACGTAATGGTATGTGATATATCTGCTAATACCAAGTGCTATCGTCCTATCCATCCTAAGCACGCCTATCCACTCAAAGGGTCATCCTCCTCCTCAAGTGTGCAAGCATCAATAACCTCTGTGCAAGAGTCATCATCTATCCTCACGAGGTAGAGTCACTATCACTTTTCCTTTCATGCAGAGTCCTTGTCATCATCCATTTGCTCTAAATCCACATGTAATCCATGCACATATCATCCTCCTTGTTATAGTGTGCCTCAATAGTGTTCTTTTGATCCCTACACCTATGATCCCATGGTTTCCCATGACCCCTTGCAATAGTGGAAAGGTTGTGTGCTCCCTCTTTGGGTATGAAATTTCTCGTTCTTCCATCCATCTAGTTTGTTTCTTATTTTTATCTCATGAGTGATCCCATGTAAAATATCCCATTTTCTCCAACCGGGCTTTCTAAAGGCTACATACTAAGGAAAGGTTATGAGAGCCCTATTTTTCCTCACTAAAGAGTAGATATATAAGTCTCAAAGCATGTTATCTCAAAGGATATCTTATTCATTTCTTTCCAACTATCCATTTATCCCTATGAAAGACCCCTTAGGTTTGCAAGATTTAAGCTCCGATACCAACTTTGTAATGATCCCAAGCCATTATACGGGATCATCATGGTTTTGTTGTCTTTTAAAACTTTTACGAGTGAGGTATTTCATCAAATACTTTGTTGTCCTACTTGTTTACTTGTGTTTACTTGTTGGATGACCTCTTGATTTAAACCTTAGGGTTTATGTTTATATGTGTGTATCGCGAGAGAAAATAATAGAAAGGCCATTATGGAACATACCTCCATATATGCAATATGATAGACAATCAACACATCTCAAATGGCATATTCATAAGATAGAAGCACACGCGCTACAAACAGAAGATGCGATGGAATGCTCAACGGATGGCCAAGAAGATAAGCAAATAGAGCTGCTACAAAATGCTCCAATAGAGACTCACGGCACTCCGAAATTAGGACTATACAATGAAGACTAAATACAATAGATCTGGGCCATGGAATGCTAACTGGTGGGAAGGTGCCACACTCTGCTAGAATACTGAAGCCCTCAATAATTACGCCTTGTTGCCAAAGTGTCTAATCATCCCAAGAAATATGTCAAATGATAGATCGGGTAGCTGTAAGGACAACCTAGGTGTCCAAATCTCCAAATCACTCTAGACCACAGCTATCACGAGACTCCTCCATTGAATGGTGTGTCCCACTAGATGATTGAAGCCCTGGGTGATTTGACCCCTAATGAAGGAGGCCTCCAAATGATATGAAACTCCCTAGGAATATGGTCGAGGACTACAAGTCTAGGTGAAGTCTGAGGGGTCATATATGAAGTGTAACCCCTCAAAACAGACTAGATATGGATCTCAAAAAAAATGCCCTCCTTCTCTCCAATTCACCCCTTTGCTCCTAAGAAATGATGCAGGCCATGAAACTCTCTGAGAAAGCACTAGGAATGATGGTGAGACCCTGCAAGAAGAACCCAAGTGATGGGATCTCCAAAAACCCTACCAATCAACTGTGTGTATCTCTCTCCAAGAATGAGTTGTGCCCTCCTTCTTGAAAACCCCAAGCCCCAGTGCGCCCTCTCTGTATCTGCATATGAAATTGATGTAGAATCCTACTGCCACTGAGTAGATATGGAACTAGAATGGTGTGGGGGCGTGTTGCATCTCAGATGCCAATCTTGGTACAATCTAGGTGGAATCTTTCAGCACTGATTCGTCCTCTAGGGTTTGTTAAAGTCAAAACCCTCAAAACCCTAAAAACCCCAATGTTGGGCTCACTGGCTAAAAGCTAGAATCCAAAGATAAAACAGCCATGGATGAGTAGAGACCCTTGCCTTCCTTTTATACTTTTGGCTCACCTTGTCCTCCAAAGTGACTTTCATTTATTAATATTTAATTAATTAATTAAATCACTTTAATTAGTCAATTAACCTTTTTAACCTTTGAAAATCTCCTTATCTCTCCTTGTCTCTCCTTGTGGCTTTCGTGGCCATTGAAGTCACTTCTAGCCATCCCAAAATGTATTGTTGTTCCTCGATTCCAATGAGCTGTGCATTGAGAGGTTCCTCCAAATATTGTTCCCAAATGACCTCTTCATTGATTTCAATTAACTTATAGCTCAAAATAGTCAAAATCATGGAAATGCTCTAGGAATCTTGATGAAACTTCAAAACCAACTTTGTCTTGAATGGCTCATAATGATGGAATATGATGATCAATGCAATATGGGCCCCACAATTCCTCTCAAATACCTTGTACTTGCTACCAACATCCATCTGGCTACTACGGTCATCATAAATCTACTGTGATGATGCCCCAAAGTGGGGACATTACACACAAAATACACATAGAATTGAATTGTATTCCTTCGATTAAACTGCGATACACCACACTTAAATAAGTGTTGTGAGATCCAACTTATTCTATTCTGGGAGAGAGGTTGAGAGAATCTCTCAACATCCTCAACTTAACCCAAACCAATCCTTAAAATTTATTATACTACATTAATGTGGGCATTATCTTTAACACCCCGCTTTGTGCGGTAAAATATTACAATAATGAAATCACAATTACATTACATAAAGAGTTACAATACTTTAACTTTATGCGGCATGGTCTTCTGTCAATCCTCTACTTGCTCACTTTGATGCCTCCAAACTTCTCTCTTTCTCATCCTCATCTTCAAGCTTACCATTCAACTCATTTAAAACATAAACTCTTCAGACCATCATTCATGAAATTGTCCATTGTACAAGTTCAACATTGAAAAACTCATCTCATTGGGGCTTCCATGAGAAAAGATGTCAAGTAATGAAGAATCCTATGAACATACCTCCATATGTCAAATATTTCTCTTTCGACTATCCATCAATTTCTAGAAAGGCAGTCTCGATATAGAATGTATTCAAAATTCAATCATACAAAGTGATATCTTCTACAAACATAAGAACAATTGTTCTTGAAACCGAGACTGCCAGCTTATATCAAGAGCTGATTGCATTTTTTCCTTAACACGTAAATAGCATGTCCACACACAAGATCTAAATCCATCATCTTGGATCTTTCTTCACCACCTACAACTTGCTAGAGTAATCAATTCTAACAATCTTTTCTCTTACACATTGAGTTGACTAGAATCAATATGTTTCAAATTCCAAGATCTCATACAATATTCAATGCATATTCATTGAATTGATAATCTCTAAACTCACACTACTAACAAAATTATTAATTAATGATGCCATTACAACACATATTTTCACATAGGCATGTATATATATATATATATATATATATATATATATATATATATATATATATATATATATATATATATATATATATATATATATGAGGAAAGGCAACCAAATCCTCTATCTTTGGTTTATACTTCATATAGATCCTGTGAATACAAAATGTTGATTATCCAAGAAATGCTGGTTCCTCCTTCATATAGATCCACAACGGAATACAAAATGTTGATTATCCAAGAAAATCATTTATGATGGCCATTTTCTCCAAAGATATAGGCAAGTTTCTCATGTGTTCCAGGCTGATGTGTTCCAGGATTCTTCTCATCACTATTTTTTGTTGAGAGTAATAGAACAATATTAATAACATATTCCTCCTGGTAGATAGTTCATTCGTATGATTACATCGATTCCACTTGACCTTCTATTTGCATAATCGTTGAGGGAAACTATGATCAAGAAAGAGACTCTTTCAAAGGATTTATGAGTGCAGGTCGCGACATACACTATGAGTGGGTCCAATATGAACCAACAAAGTCTTTCTTTCTATGGTAGGATGAAGGACCCATGCTCTGGTTCACTTTCTTGGGCCACTTTATTGTGATTTGACATCCTCTTTTCGTATTCCATGAAATATGGACCGACCCATCTTGTGGCGCAGATGAACGATTGTGAATGAAAACAATTCTAGCCTTCGGAACCACCAGTTGATCTTCCTCTCGTTCACCGAAATAGCGATTTGCACACATGAATATCTCCTTTCAGATCTCTCATATGGTAGCGCATATGATTCCATTTACCGACAATTCCTTCAGCGATTTAGCAAGTGACATGACAATTGGATGGATCACACACAACAACTCACATGTCTATTATCGGGCTTTGATACCAACAAAAAATTTGTGAGAGAAGAGAGGCACACACAATACACACATAATTGAATTGCATTCCTTTGATTAAACTGAGATACATCACACTTAAATAAGTGTTGTGAGATCCAACTTATTCTATTCTTGGAGAGAGAGGTTGAGAGAATCTCTCAACATCCTCCAACAACCCAAACCAATCCCTAAACTTCAGTATACTTCATTAATGTGGGCATTATCTCTAACAATATGATGTATATGTATCATGTAAAAAAGGAAATTAACATCATGTGTAATATCCTCAAATTTTAGAATATTAAATTCTAAGGGAACTTTGAAATAAATTTCCGTTTTTGGAAAATTCGGATTTGGAAAATACGAATTTGGAATTTTGATTGTTGTAATTAATTATTTGATGATTGTTGGGAAAATATTTGACTTTCCCAACTGTCCTCTTTTATTTGACACACGTGTAAGAATTTCTTTTAATAAATTAGATGCTGGAAAACAAATGGAACAACCAGGTTAAAAATAACTGACCATGACTCCATGAGTGGGGAATAGGTTTGAGTTACCTCAAGGATGATTTTTACAAGTGTAAGATGTGGAATTTTACCACTAGAAGCCCCTAAAAATCAAGGATTTGTTAAGCTGTGAATTTCCCCAATGAGGGAAGGAAAGACCTAGGCACAAGGATGCATATTTAAAAACATATGGAGGAGGCAAGACATTTCTTAGGATGTTGGGGACAAATAAACTATTTGTTGTTATGAGCACTGTTAGTGTGAAGCAAGGGATTTTCTGATATGTGAATGGTGACTATAGCTAAGGAGGATCATTCAGTTTGCCCTTATGGACTCATGGTCAGGTGAGAAGGACAGGTGAACTTGGTTGTTCTGTTCTATGGTTGGGTGGAATGTGATTGTCCAATTTGTATTCCAGCATCATCTTTTGGATATGTATATTAGCTTGTATTCTTTTGTCAATGTTATATTTATGGTTATCATTTGTTAGGAATATGTTGACTGTATATACATAAATGAAATCAACTCTTAAAGGATTGTATGATCATGTTTTACTATGGCTTATCATAGTTAAATGATACTAGAAATAATTGTTATTTGAAATCTGATGGTTGTACATATATATTTAACTATATATACATATATGTTCTCATACATAAAGAAATAGCATAATTATTTTTATGTTCCTATTGGCCATTGAATATGGTTGTACATATATATTTAACTATATATATACATGTTCTCATACATAAAGAAAAAGAAATGGAAGAAATATTTTTATGTTCCTATTGACCATTGAATATATATATATATATATAATTACTATTCAAATCTATACATAACAATCACTGTAGAGAAATGGTGTAATAAGGAACAAACTTAGATGGTGTTCTTATCAATTTGATAACATGTAAAGAATAGGTAAAAAAATAATAGTCTGAATATATTCTTTATATTATCCATTACCATAGAAAGATAATGACTTCGTATACTACAAAGTGTATTGCAAAAGTAGTTGTCATATTCAAATGAATCTTGTTCAAAATATTACAGTTAGAGTACCATAGACAAAAACTCCACAACCTCTTGTATTGTAAACAAAGTTCTAAGAAGTATACACAAAATCTATATGTAACCGAGGTAATTTGTGCATAGATCAAGACTCAAATACCTTTCGAGGTAAGATGCTTCCTTCAACTGATTACACCAACTTGCACACCCTAAAAAGAAGTAAATGAGGGTTTAGTAATTGTACTATAATTTTAATGCTATGAAAATCAAACAATAGAATAAGCCAAGGACAAAAACTTAGCTTGAGCCCCGATGAAAACAAGATCGCTTCTTGTTCCTTGTGCAACAATCTGTCCACGATCCAGGAGGAGGAGGAGTGGACCCAAAACCAACTGATGGGTACCCTCGCAAAATAGAAAAGGGCCCATCATTAATTTCATATATCTGTGCAAAGAACTTCACTTATAAAACAGATAAAATGATAGTAAGAAATTATCATTGAAATAGAATATGCATAGATTAATCAAACATGAAGCACATAATAACAATTATCCAAACCCTTTGTAGAGGACCAATAAACAAAAGGAGTCGATAATGGAAAAGTCAACGTTTAAACAAAGACTACCATTTAATTTCCCAAAATCACATAGTGGAATTTCCGATTTGGGTAATGATCACAGTGAGGGAAGTATTAAATTAATAAGCATTCATAAGAGGCGCATAAGATGTGACCTGTGTATATTCACAATAGATCTTTAAAATTAAATGACATTACATGAAGGAAAATATGAAAGTCTGAGTGCATGGAAATTTACAGTAAGAACCAAATACATAGGTTAAAGCCTAACATTGCAAAACATGTTCAAACCCTACATTTTTGTTCCGCATAGATTCAACAGTTGATTAAATAGGGATACCCTCTATTTGCTAGTGCAGAGCGGTTGACACAGGCAAGGCATCTCGCAAACAGTTTTATAATTGTATCATACGACAGATCAAGTGAAGGATGTTGTCGAGGTGGCTGCGGGAACAAACCATGATTCTTCCCGACAGAGGAAAATTATTACAATCCAAAGGATACAAACAAGTGTGTTATTTCAAACAAATAAAAGCCTATTAATTTGCCATATATTTACACAGAATGTAAATTATGAAATTTTCCATAGAGAGTTAATATTGCCATATATTTACATAGAATGTAAATTATGAAATTTCCTACAGAGTGTTAATATTTCTATATATATACCCAGAATGTAAATTACGAAATTTCCCAGAGAGGGTTAATATTTCCATATATATATATATATATATAGATTGCAAATTATGAAATTTCTTACGGAGTTTTAACAAAAGAAAATTCTGAATAATAACAATCAATGTAGCAAGTCTTGGGATCTTTGGATGAATTCCAGAGTATAGGAATAACAATGTTATAATGGTGAAATGAGAAAGACTGGGGTTTAACTTTTAAATCGATTCAGGCCATGGTCCGACGGGGAAAGGACCGTAACGAGTATAGTCTTGAAGACTAACAGTCAACCGAGAGGAAAACACAATAACCCTCAAACAAAGAAAAAAAAATATGAGGTCTGTTACTTTGATCTCTCAACTAATTACATTTGCACCAAACAAAGAATAAATTATGAAATACTTCTCACATAGAAGATAAGCAACAAAATCGTTTACTCACCTTTGCACATATATAACCTTGGGCATGCATTGCCTCTTTCCATCGCTCACTAGAGCCGAACCTCACCAAATGCACCGGTCGTATTCCAACGTAGAGACAAACTTGTGTTACAGGACTAAAGGGGGCAAGAACGATGAACAAATGTTACCACGAGGTCCTCGCTACAGGAGTAAAAGAGGTTGGTACGCACCCTTACAACAGTCATGGGAAGTCGAGGGAGGTGGTGAGCCTACATTGGGCGTTTTTGCCTAAGTGACAATTCTGGAAGGTATAGGACATGCTTCCCATTGATGGACTAGGCTAGGCATAAATGCCTACAGGACCCAACCTGTCACCCACCATAAAATGGTTTCCGAACCACTTAATTGCCGAGTCATGTTTTATCCTAGCGTTAACCCTAGAACGATGAAACTATGTTAATAGTCGGGCAGGGTTACTAATTTTTTAGTATAGGTATATCATTCTCACTTCTTGTTTAAATATTTCTCTATACTATTCTAAAGCCATAAATTGTTATGGATAATCTATATGATAAACGATATATTGTTATGGTATCTATATGATAGTCTATATGATAGACAATATAATGTTAGGAATAGTCTATAGTCTATAGTCTATATTGTTTATCGGAGCTTGGAAATTATGTAGAAGTGGACAATATATGATTAATGATAGTCTATTACGTGATCTAATGTGGATTTCATGTCTTGACATAGACTTAGTGGATTTTCTAAGGACTATGATGGTCATGGTAACCAACTCTTTAATAAAAATAAGTGTGTGATTCATAATCCAATAATGACACTATAATGAAATACAACAGTACGAGACAAGTGGAGTTTAAATCTCCTTCGGTCGTTAAGAGGGATAATGACAAAGAAGTAAAACTGTTATGCATACATTAAAGGAATAAGATAAATTAATGGATTATCTCTGTGTCACAAATGAAAATTGGATGGATCACACACAACAACTCACATGTCTATTACCAGGCTCTGGTACCAACAAAGAATTTGTGAGAGCAAAGAGACACACAAAATACACACAGAATTGAATTGTATTCCTTCGATTAAACTGAGATACATCACACTTAAATAAGTGTTGTGAGATCAAACTTATTCTATTCTCGGAGAAAGAGGTTGAGATAATCTCTCAAAATCCTCCAACAACCCAAACCAATCCCTAAAATTTAGTATATTTCATTGACGTGGGCATTATCTCTAACAATATGATGTATATGTATCATGTAGAAAAGGAAATTAACATCATGTAAGAGACTAAAGTCTTTTAAAAAACAATGTTTGTTTTAGTACTTATTAGTCCCTGCCATAGGCATAGAGGGACTATAACGATCGATAATTCGTTGACTTCATATTAGTTTGTCCTTTGACCACAAATATTTGCATAATCTCTATTGTTGGAGCTAGGGAACTAAAAACATTTATTTTTATATACTAAAAAGTACCATATATGTAGTGATCTGATTGGATAACAGATTCAAGGTCTTATTGTCGGCTTCGATATTCCCAATGTTTGATATGCTAACATATCCAAACTTTTTTATCGTGTACAGTATTTTTGAATCATATATTTTTCGTATGTATTGCTTGAAGGTGGATTAATGCTAGCATTAATTCGAATGTTTGTCTTAGCATTTTCTGCTAGCTAAATTTATGCCAATGTTTGATATCCTAGCATATCCAAAGTTTGTCCTTCGAATACATTCTCTATTGTTCAAACTATTCTTACATAAATATTTTTTGGTACGTGAGAGACCTGCTACATTTCTTTTTTTCTTAAATGTTTACAAAGCATTTATGACAGACTTAAATGTTTACCTAACAGGCTTGGCAGCGTTGAATGTTTACTTAGAAGGCTTGTTACAATACATTTTCTTCCATTTTTATTTATTTATATGCAATGTTCTCTGTAGTCAATTTGGGCAATATTGTGCTTCAACGACATTGCTGGTTCACTGGTTCATGCTTGCTACTTGCGTCTCCACTGATTTCTTATTTTCCTGTTGTCGTTGTTCTTGTTTGCCTGTTCATCTTGTTGCAGTTTGCACATTTGGGGTTCTACAACCATGATTGGAACTGCATCATTCCTGGTGGACTAGTTTTTGCTTGCTTCTTTGTTCGTTGGATGCTTTTTATTGGTGTTTGGTTTGACTTTGTAGGGTTCAGGTCCTGCGGCTGCAGTTGGGCCTTTTGATGCTTCTTAACTGGGTTGTTATTTTCTCCTTGCTCTTGTTTTCCTAGGGTTTGCAATGTTGGGGTGTTGCATCCACAGTTGGATCTATTGTTACATTGTTTTGCAATTGACTCTCCATAAAATACTATTAAGATAAAATAACATACAGAAAAATTGCAGTCGATGTAAATTGCATCTCTTATGCCTTCAACCAGAGTTTGTCAGCCTCAAACTATATTTCATAGCTGGCGATGTTTTTTCCATGGTTTATGTCTTACTATGGTTTCATAGTTATGAGAATAAGTTTTGTTGTGCAAGCGATATAGTTGTTCTCTCCCTTTTTTTTCCTCTTTTAAATTGTGTTTCTGGTTCTATACTTTCTCACGTTTCTGTGCTCGTGGGTTCCCGGTGTAGCGAACTGACAAATTGTTACCTCCATCTATATATTGACATCACGATTCCAACTGACCACCATTAGGTTACATACTTGGTCAATTTTATGGACGTGGCTTCGCCGATAGGTGCTATCGAACTAAGGTAGCTCGTGTTCGGTGTATACATCTTGCACCCAAAAATTTCGTGCTCTACAATTCGAACTTGCACTCCTCAACCTCGCAACCGTGCCTCTACCTGTGATGAGTTTGTCTATGCTACCTACCTTTCCATACTTAGTAGAGTTTTCCAAGTTTGGTGGGTTGACACCTTTCTAGGTTCAGAAAATTTAAAATCATTTGTCGCTCCCCTCCATCCCCACTACCTTCCGCCCTTCCAAATAGACATTAATTATGATTTCAAAAGTCACAACCGATCAGACAAGTTCGAAAATATTGGCTTAAATAAGCATAAATCTCAAGGACATCTCCCGTTAAAATGAATATATAGGAGAATATTATGGGATCTGGTAATTTCTTTTACCTGCATTTTGAATTTGCAAAAATAAAATAAAATTTGCTCTTTTAGTTTTTTAAAGGCTTCATCATAGTAATAGTGCAATACTGTACTTCCTCATTTTCATCCACAAACGTGTCACCCAAAGATGCCTTGAGGTCATGTCCCTCTTTAATATTGTTCATATCTTAGATGTCACATTTTACAATCTACTCGGATATTGGAATGTTAATACGTGCTATTAGTCACTATTCAGGGTACATATTCGAAAAGATTGGCATTAATAAGAGAAAATATCAAGAACATCTTCCATTAAAATGAATTAACCCAAAATCTACGGAATATCATGCAACATTGCTTTTAAATACTTATTTCCATTTCTCTCTGTCATCAAAGAGTTGGGCTTTAGGGTGCCTTCGTTCTAATGTTCCTGGTCATGGAAATGTAAGACAAATTAGAGATGCGATTGAGGCGCAAATAAAAGAAGAGAGACTAGTTTTATGTGATACAAGCTTTGAGTAAAAAAAAAATATGTTATCCAACAAAAAATCAGACAGGGGGGAAAAAAAAGAACAAGTATCATATGGTTCATGTTCTCCCTGTATTCGATGCTTTGGTTGGTTGAAAATCCTTCTTGGATATTTGTTTGTTGCTCTTCTTTGTTTTCTTGTTGGGAGTTGTAATGGATTTTCAGGTCACATGCAAAATACTTCTTCATTGAAGTATATAGTTTCTTCCAACAACACAGATTTGGAAGGTGTATCAAATTCTGCAGATTGCACAAGAATTTGTCTTCCTTAGGGGCATTGTACTTCTCATGGCTTGCAAAATGGTATGTGATGTTCGTAAATTCTGTGAAATATTACTCCATTCGCGAATGTCCCCAGAAGCGGGTAACAAAAACTATATGGGTGGATAAAATGACATATTATCACTAGAAAAGTTTATGTTTCAAAGTTTTTTGAGCTACTTCTGGGTGTGGTAACTGACTTGACAGAAAGCCATGTTCTTTTTCAAAGTTTGTTCGCTTTCCTCTGGATGTAGTTACATACTCCACATATTTGGCGTCACCTCCAAACATTCCATACCTTTTTGTGGGCCTCCATATATGCCACTGTAATGACAAAAGATATATTCTGATGCGATCTGCAACATTTGATACACTTGCCACACCCATGCTGATGCGTTATGCAACATTTGATACACTTGCCAGACCCGTGCTTCCCGAAGAAGTCATGTACTTCAAGAGAAGAACATTTTGTAGCTGGCTTGGACGTTCCTTCCAATTTATTGTAATAAAACAAATAATTTCAATATGCAAATCTTCAGGTAGGATTTTCAACCAAACAAATGATCAAATATAGGGAGAATATCAATCACAACATACTTGAATTTTTTTTTCGTCCCATAGGTGATGTCACATAAAACAACTCCCTCGACTTTGAATTGGGCCTGAATCACATTTCTAAGTTGTCTTGGATGTCAATGGTTAGGAACATTACAAGGAAAGCACCTTAAACCCCAAGTTTTTTACGATAGAGGGAAATTAATACTTGACAAAGAATGGCATGTTGAATAACTAGCCAATGCAAGCATGCCATATCTAGAAAAGACAAGCTATTCAAAAAACTGGGATAGATCTAGTTGGCAGCACCAATTATGTCCAAGACCCGAAATTGATATTCAACTCATTTTTTACGAATAAAGGATTTGATTGTCAAAAAAATTGTCAACAAGCTTCATTAATGTACATATTTTTTATTGGTCGGCGACAGGCCAAATTGAAATCATTGTGGAAAATAATCTTAGCTTTATTTTGTAACCCATCTTATTTGAATATATAATATTTGCGTTTTTTTTTTAATGGTGTTTTCCAATCTCTGGTATTTCTTTTCATTTTATTTTGTACCTTTTTTCCCTGTGTGTCATTAAACATGGATGACAGGATTTTATTTCTGTTGCCCAATACTTCAATTTAAATAAAGGCTACTCTATTCGTTGCTTACATTTTACATGGAAGAATAATTTGTCATAGGCCATACTTATGTGGCGCCGACCCTATACTTAAAGAAATAAATTGGAGGATCCGTCCTGCTTTCATTCTTCGGGTCCCATAAATATAATGAATTAATGACTAACAACAAAATAGCTCAAGTGTTGACGCCATGTTCCTGTTCAATATCTTGCATATATTGTAGCTTCTTCTATTTGATAATATTCGTGCATATATACTAATATGAGTACTGTTGGAATAAATATAAAAACTTCCGCTTGGGAAAAACTTAGCCAATTATCTGGCCATCGGGTCCTGGGTTTGTGGTATTCAACAACTATGTTCCCTATTTTGTCATATACATCTTGCAACCAAAGAGCTTCCGTGATCTGAAATTTATGATTTAATTAGTGATAACTCACCAGGGGTTCGAAAACCTTGGCATTAATAAAGGAACAATAGATTTTCTTCTATGAGATACTTAGACCTTTTCCCCTTTTCTTCTTCCCATCTATTATCGCTTTCTGGTTATATATTTAGTCGTCTTTCTATGATCACGGGTTCTAGGGTTGGCCGGCTGACATATATTCATCTCCATCTATATCCTCACATGATGAATCCGACTGACCGCTGTTCCTTTCCATACTTAGCCAATCTTATGACCGAGGTTGCCAGGTTGGTGCTTTCAAACTCTGATCCTTCTTGTTGCATTATATACATCTTGCAGTCAAAACTTTCATGGTTTCAACGAAATTTGTGAAACGAAGAACATCCTGCAAATTGGGAGATGATTTGCATTTGAAATAGAAATAATCCATTAATATATATTAGTAAGAATACTATTCAAATAAATATCAAAAATTTCTCCATTAATACATATTAGTATGAATACTATTGAAATAGATATCAAAACTTTCTCTTGGACAATACTTAGCCAATTATCTGGCCACCAGGCCCCAAGTTTGCGGTATCCAACACCTATGTGCCATGTTCCTTCATATACAACTTACAGCCAAAGAACTTCAGTGATCTACAGTTTATGATTTTACTAGTGAGAACCTAGCATGGGTTCGAAAACATTGGCATTAATAAACGGAAAAAAAAGGATTTTTGACTGTCAGATACTTAGCCCTTTTCCCCCTTTCTTTTTCCCATCCATTATCGCTTTCTAGTTTTATACTTAGTTGTCTTTCTATGATCGTTGGTTGCAAGGCTAGTGGGAAGGCATATCTTCATATCCATCTATATCTTCACATGATGAATCCGACCGACCGTTGTTCCTTTCCATACTTAGTCAATTTTATGACCGTGGTTGCCGGGTTGGCGCATACAAACTCTCCTTTTCTTCTTCCAGTCCATTATCGGTTTCTGAATATATACTTAGTCTCCTTTCTATGATATCTGGTTCCAGGGTTGGCGGGATGACATGTCTTCATCTCCATCTATATGCTCACATGATGAATCCAACCCACCGCTGTTCCTTTCCATACTCGAAAATTTTTATGGCCATGATTGTCGGGTTGGCGCTTACGAACTCTGTTGTTTATTGTTATGTGATATACATATTGCACTCAAAACATCTGTGATCTACAATTCCACCGCGGGTTCCTCGTATACATTAACTTCATTCAAAGTATCTGTCGCTGCCTTCCATCCCCACCAACTTTGCGTCCTTCCTGATATACATTAACTATGATCTTACTAGTGACAAATGGACACACTGGTATGAAAGAATTAACACCCGCTGCTCTGCCATATACAAATTTACTACCAGACTCCGACATCGTCCCCTCTTCTGTGTTACACATTATGCATTCAAATGTTTCGAGCTATACAGTTTGGTCACCGGGGCCTTGGGTCTTCTGGGGAAACCTTGTCACCCTATTTTGGATCCTCACGTTAGCGGGTTCATGAAAAATCCAAGTCCTAGTCATTGTTTCCTATTTTTCCCATCCTCATACTTCTTTCTAGATATGCAACACCAAAGGTTTAATACTAAAATGGCATCATACAACAATCGTAAAAAAATCATCATTAATAAGCAAAAGCTGGACAACCAACCATCCCTACAGAACTTGTCCAGAAACATGCAAAGGAGATATTTCTTAGCGAAAGAAATTCCCAGCCAATGTTTCCGTGTTCCATACCTGCACACTTTTTCCATTGTGGATTCCTGGATTAATAGCCTCAAAATTTTGTTTCAAATTTTCTGCGAGTTGCATACAGCGCCCAGATTTCCGCAATATACAATTTGTCCGCATGAATGTATAAAAGATCTTAATTCTCCTCTTCTCCCCCCTCTATTATCCATTTGTGGTTCTATATTTAGTCGCAACTATATGATCACGGCCTCATGGATTCACAAATTGGCAACTCTTTATCTATATATTCACACCACGAGCCTGACCGACCGCGGTCCCTTTCAATACTTAGCCAATTATCTGATCGTTAGGTCCTGGGTTTGCGATATCCAACACCTATGTCCGATGTTCCGTCATATACATATTGCACCCAAATAACTTCCGTGATTTTCAATTTGTGCCTTTACTAGTGAGAACTCACCAGGGGTTCGAAAGGATTTGCATTAATAAGTGAACAATAGATGTTCTTCTGTGAGATACTTAGTCCTTTTTCCCTTGTCTTCTTCTCATGTATTATCTCTTTCTAGTTATATACTTAGTCTCCTTTCTATGATTGCGGGTTCCAGCGTTGGCGTGTTGACATACCTTCATATCCATCTATATTTTCACATGACAAATCCGACCGACCGTTGTTCCTTTTCATACTTTGCCAATTTTATGCCCGCGGTTGTCGGGTTGGCGCTTTAGAACTCTGTTGCTTGTTGTTCTGTGATATACTTCTTGCACTCAAAATTTAGGTGATCTACAATTCCACAACGAACTCCTTAGTCCTTTTCCCCTTTTCTTCTTCCCGTGTATTATCACTTTCTGGTTATTTACTTAGTCACTTTTCTATGATCGCGGGTTTCAGCATTGGCGGTATGACATATCTTCATCTTCGTCTATATCCTCACATGATGAATATGAATGACCACTATTCCTTTCCATACTTATCCAATTTTATGGCAGCGGTTGCCAGGTTGGCGCTTTCGAGCTTTGTTGCTTCTTGTTCCATGATTTGCAATTTATACCTTTACTAGTGAGAACTCAACAGGGGTTCGAAAGGATTTGCATTAATAAATGAACAATAGATGTTCTTCTGTGAGATACTTAGCCCTTTTTCCCTTGTCTTCTTCCCATGTATTATCTCTTTCTATTTATATACTTAGTCGCCTTTCTATAATCGCGGGTTCCAGCGTTGGCAGGCTGACATATCTTCATCTCCATCTATATCTTCATGTGAAGAATCTGACTGATCGATGTTTGTTTCCATACTTAGCCAATTTTATGCCTGTGGTTGTCGGGTTGGCGCATTCGATCTCTGTTTCTTCTTGTTCCGTGATATACACATTGCACTCAAAATTTTCATGATCTACAATTCCACCGCGAACTCCTTAGTCATTTTTCCCTTTTCTTCTTCCTGTGTATTAGCGCTTTCTGGTTATTTACTTAGTGACCTTTCTATGATCACGACTTCCATTTTTGGCGGGCTGGCATATCTCCATCTCTGTCTATATCCTCACATGATGAATCCCACCCACCATTGTTCCTTTCCATACTTAGCCAATTTTATGGCCACGGTTGTTGGTTTGGCACTTTCGAACTCTCCTGGTTCTTTCTTTTCTCGGTGATGTACATAAAAGCAAAGGTTAGTGGGATCTAGTGATCTCTGGGTGATATTCACTCAAAAATTCCATGATCTACAATTCCACCACGGACTCCTCGAACTCGCAAGCTTCACTATACCACGGCTCACAAATGTTTCAAAGTATCTGTCATTGCCTTCTAGCCCCACTAACTTCCTTTCCTTCCTAATATACATTAGTTATGCTCTTACTAGTGACAACTGGACACACTGGTACGAAATAGTTGGCATCAAACCCTCCGTAATATACAAATTGACTACCAGATTACAAAATCGTTCGCTCTTCTGTGTTACAGATTATGCATTCAAATGTTCTGAGCGATACAATTTGAACGTCGGGGCCTCACGTCTTGTAGAGAGACCTTGCCAACCTGTTTTGGATCCTCGTGTTGACGGGCTCATGAAATACCCAATTCTTGGACATCGTTTTGGGTTGGTGCTTTCAAACTCTGTTGGTTCTTGTTCTGTGATATACATCTTGCACTCAAAATTTCCGTTCTCTACAATTCCACCGCGCACTTAGCCCTTTTTCCCTTTTCTTCTTCCTGTTTGTTATCGCCTTTTGATTATATACATAGTCTCCTTTCTATGATCGCGGGTTCCAGCATTTGAGGGATTCCATATCTTCATTTCCATCTATATCCTCACATGACAAATCCAACCGAGCTTTGTTCCTTTCCATACTTAGCCAATTTTATGGCCACTCTTGTCGGGTTGGCGTGTTCGAACTCTACTACTTCTTATTCCATGATACCCATCTTGCACTCAAAAATTCTGTCATCTACAATTCCACCGTGGACTCCTCGAACTCGCAAGCTTCACTCTACCACAGTTCACAAATGTTTCAAAGTATCTGTCGCTGCCTTCCATCCCCACTAACTTCCTGTCGTTCCTAATATACATTGGTTGTTCTCTTACTAGTAACAAATGAGCACACTCGTATGAAACAGTTGGTGTCCAACCCTCCACAATATACAAATTGACTACCAGGTTCACATCTTGTACTCAAAATGTTTGTGATCTACAATTCCACCGCGGACTCCTTATCCCTTTTTGCCTTTTCTTCTTCCCGGGTATTATCTCTTTCTGGTTATATACTTATTTGCCTTTCTATGATCACGAGTTCCAGCGTTGGCATCCTGACATATATTTATCTCCATCTATATTCTCACTTGACAAATCCAACTGACTGGTGTTGCTTTCCATACTTAGCCAATTTTATGGCCGCGGTTGTTGGGTTGGCGATTTCGAATTTTGCTGCTTCTTGTTCTGTGATGTACATCTTGCACCCAAAACTTCTGTGATCTAAAATTCCACCACAGACTCCTCGAACTCGCAAGCTTCACTCTAACACAGTTCACAAATGTTTCAAGTATCTGTCGCTACCTTTCATCCCCACTAACTTCTTGTCCTTCCTAATATACATTGTTTATGCTCTTACTAGTGACAACTACACACACTGGTACGAAACAGTTGGCATCTGGCCCTTCACAATATACAAATTGACTACCAGGTTCTGACATCATCCCCTCTTCCATGTTACATATTATGCATTCAAATTTTATGAACGATACAATTTGACCGTCGGGGCCTCACGTCTTCTGGGGAGACGTTGTCAACCAATTTTTGATCCTCGTGTTGACCGATTCATGAAATCTCCAATTCTTAGTCACTGTTTCAGGTTGCCGCATTTGAACTCTGTTGCTTCTTGTTCCGTGATATATATATTGCACTCAAAATTTCTATGATTTACAATTCCATCGCGGACTCCTTAGTCTTTTTTCCCTTTTCTTCTTCCCATGTATTATCACTTTGTGGTTATATACTTAGTTTCCTTTCTATGATCGCGGGTTCCAGTGTTGGTGGGTCGACATATCTTCATCTCCATCTATATCCTCACATGATGAATCCGACTAACCGTTGTTCCTTTCCATACTTAGCCAATTTTATGGCCGTGGTTGTTGGGTTGGTGTTTTCAAACTCTGCTTCTTCTTGTTCTGTGATATACATCGTGCAATCAAAACTTCTATGATCTACAATTCCACCATGGACTCCTCTAACTCGCAAGATTCACTCTACCATGGCTCACAAATGTTTCAAAGTATCTGTCGCTGCCTTCCATCCCAACTAACTTACTTTCCTTCCTGGTACACATTAGTTATTCTCTTACTAGTGATATACAAATTGCCCTCTGGACTGTCCTATCATACCCTCTTCAGTGTTACGTGTTTTTCATTCAAAAAGTTTTGAGACATAGAATTTGACCCTCATGCCCTCACCTCCAACGGTTGTACCTTGTAACCCTATTTTGAAGCTGCTTTTTCCCATCCCCGCAACCTCCGTACTTATTTCTTAGTATGCAATTAGAAACCTTTCATGCTAACAACTGACCATGTAGAAACCGTCAACATTGTCATTAATGAGCGAAACGCTGGAGGAGATCTCCCATTATTACGTATTAAACCAATATTTGTGAAGAGTTATATTGTCCCTTCCGATTGTTCATCTCAAACATGCATCGTCGTGTTGGCTCATTCAAAAAATCTAAAATGCTTAATCGCTCATTGTCATATCCTCCTTGTTTGCATTTCTATGTATGCCATTACTAGTGTTTAATGTAAACAACGCATCATGCAACAACCGTCGAAATTGTCATTAATGAACGAAAGTCTCAAGGAGATATCCCATTCACACGCATTGGGCCAATATTTGCACAACGTTATATTATCCCTTCCAAATTTTCATTTCATTCATTGTATGGAGCAAACAAACATTCTTGTAGACATATGGCAACAGGTCGACAACAATTTTTTGGAGATACAGTAAATATCTTTGGACATTAGGACCAGAACTTCCACTAGTCCAGGGAATACTTTTACTATTCATCCCGTTCCTCCCAGAACGAAGTGATTTGGACCTCTAGAATCGCTCGTGCAGGTTGCGTCCCTGAGGTTTTTGACTGTAAGGAGGTGGTCTCTTGGTGCACTGAAAAATATATTCCAAGACAAATAATTATTCCACTGCGTGACCATTCTCCTATTTCTTTGTCACCTCAGGTCGTCCGCAAGATGTTAAAATTGTCGGAGCCAACATTGACCTTCAGAGGACAACACTGCAAGTAGTTCCTAGAAAAACATGATAATAGGTTGGACATCTTAGCTGAGTTCCTCAAAGACCCGACAACAATTCCTGAAGATATCGCAAAGTTGCAGGTAAGTTGCTTTAGAAATCCATTCCAGCAAATTGCTTGGTTGTTTACAAGAATAACGGGACAGGCATCCACAACAATCATTTCCCATATAATTTTTTATATTTTGTACTTCACAGTCAAGGAAAAATTTATTTTTGATTGGGGGAAGCTAATTTCCATTGAGATCTGTTCCCAGTTTTCATGATTCAAAGAATGGAATAAATTTTACATGTCATCCTGCTTGATTTTCGCAATAGTGCATTGTTGTCCATTTCCAAAACTTTCTCTTTCCAAGAAAATAAGCTGTGGATTCGACCCAGTAACAAACTGGTACCAGGCCCTGTGGAGGCACAAGGCTTCCCATTGTTTTTATGAAGTTTTTAATAGCTTTGTCTCAGTTTTCAAATATTTATTGTTAGGGAAGGATGTTCCGTAGATGTCTGGCCAGGAAACCACGTTTTTGAATAGGAAGGGCACACTTGAACAAAAGGAAAATCAAAGTGTACTAATGGTATTTGGCTCTAAGGAAAATCCTTCTTTCCTTCCATGCCACATCACGGAAAATATGTTTGTTGCAGAAATAATAAGGAAATACAGCCACTGGTTGCATTTTTTTCATGACAAGAAAAAAAAACAATTCATTCCTCTACCCTGGAAAGTCGGAGACTTCGTGTGCAGAAACGTCAACAAGATTGATGAATTTGTTGGCCATTTCAAGAAATTGAACCTAACGTATGCTGACAGGCTAAAGGGGTTCGAACCTAATGGGATTTTTAGAGAAAATATACTGGTAGTTGGCTTTAGCAACTCTTTTATCCATAGACACCTGACCGAAGACAGGGACAGTGACGACAACAATCCTTCTTCTGGAGATTGTGACGCGGAGACATTGCAAAGCGTGACTGAATTGTACAGACAATAGGGAAAATTATCCAGTGAGAAGAGTGCCCAGTCCCCGAACACCACTCCCAAGAGCACAACATCACAAAGAATCACTTCAACGGCCCACCCCAGTAAGAAAGCAACCCAGAAATATTTGAATGGAGGAGGAGATAAGAACCCTCCTCACATAAAAAATGATAGTTCTCACAAAATTCCACTGACGAAGAAGAAACAAAATAATGTAGGGCAGGCAGACGGACCCGAAATTGAAAGTGAACAGGTGCAACTTGAAATTGAAACTAAGCACATGCACAAAATTGGGTCGTCCGCAGTGGAAATAGTTGAGACCAACATTTTTTACAAAGATGAATCCTTCATTTTCCAGAGCGTTGTTTTTGACAGCCAATCTAAAAATATGGTCATTGAAAAGAGAGATGTAACAAATAGGAAAGGCAAATATCACATAGAGATTAACTTTAGGAAAATGTGGTCATCCCAAATCTCCCTATTTCACCGTGTAACCGACGATGCTCTTGATGATTCCATTGGAGGAATTGAAGCGAAAAATGCCAGACTGAAAGACCGCCTCAACAAATTTGAGGAGGCTTTCATTGCCACCCCAAAATTTTCCATTCCTTTAGCAAAAAATGTTCCTACTACCACTACAGCCAAGATGAAAGTATCCTCTACCATCCTTGCATGCTCTAGAGCCCTTGTAGAGAATAACATCAAGAAAATAATGCAGCTAGTTACTGGAGCCTAGGAAATATCACAAAATTTAATTTCCTTCCAAAAGAAGGCAAATGATTTGCTTGAACATTTGGAGGCAAATTTTAAAAATGATAAACATTTTTGTGAACAGGTGCTGACGCCTTTTTCCAGCCATGTTGTCAACACCTCAGAACTGAAAAAAAGACAAGATAAAATCCCCTCCCCAAAGAGGACCAAAAAAGTAAAAGCATCCTGGCAAAAGAAAGTTAAGAACCTGGAGCTCATTGTCAAATCATGTAAACAAGCCATATCAAAAAAAGAAGAATTATTCACAAGCCTGATCCAAATAGACTTAGTCGGAAGTACCAACGAGGTTCAAGACCCAAACTTGATTCTCAAATCCTTGTCAATGACCAAATAAGCCTTCCATGAACAACTTGATATTTAAAGGGGTTGTCTTTCAAAAAGTTTTACGACATAGTTGAACATCATCCAGATGAGCGCGAGCGCTGGGTGTTGGACTATTCGGCACACAATGAATAAATTGAACAGAGTTTGCATAATATTTCAATGGATCTGAGGAAATTAAAAAATGACCTTTATGACACAGAAGTCCGGGATGAAATCAACATGGCCCCCATGAGAAGCTACATTGAAGAATGGTTCCAACAGAGAATGGACAACCTCATCCAGGGAGAGCAACAACCGGTCGACACGATTCCACTGACCATCGACGACAGCAACAAAAACGCATCGACTTCATAGTAAATCTATATTGTCATCTTGTTTTCTTTATCAATCCAGTTTAAGTCTATATTCTCATCTTGTTTTCTTTATCAATCCAGTTATTACCTCTTTAAATAGAAAACTGTAACCAAACACTCATAACTTCCAATTTCTTCTTTTCAGGTCTTCCTCTCTACCGTCGCACACTTCTTCTTTCGACATTCCTAATTCTTGTACTTGTTTCTTTTTATGGTTTGTGGGAGTCCCAATCCTAGTCTATATGAAAAACACATTTAAATTTCCAGAAATATGTAACAGACATTATTATTTTTTGATAAATTTCAAAGAAAATTGATTCAGGAATGCCTTTATTGTATGCTAAATTTTGGGTGTCCAGGAACCTTTTTTGTTTGTTTCAAAGAAAGCTAATTCTCGAATGCTAGATTTTTTGTGTCCTATTGTATGCTAAAATTTTTTTGTCCAAGAACCTTTGTTGATGTAATAGACATTATTACTTTCAAAGAAAACTAATTCGGGAATGCCTTTGTTGCACGATGTTGTTACTATTCTATTTTATGATAAATTTTGGGTGTCCAAGAACCTATAATTTGATAAATTTCATTTTTTTTTTGTATCGAGGAGCCCTTGTTTTAAAGAAAACTAATTCGAGAATGATACATTTTTTTTGTTTTTGTCCACAAACCTATGTAATAGACGTTATTACTATTCTATTGTAGGCTAAATTTTTTGTGCCCAGGAACCTTTTAAATGTTGATGTAATTTCCAGAAATATGTAACAGACATTATTAATTTTTGATAAATTTCAAAGAAAACTGATTCTGGAATGCTTTTATTGTATGCTAAATTTTGGGTGTCCAGGAACCTTTGTTTGTTTCAAAGAAAACTAATTCGGGAATGCTAGATTTTTTGTGTCCTATTGTATGTTAATTTTTTTTTGTCCAGGAACCTTTGTTGATGTAACATACGTTATTACTTTCTAAGAAAACTAATTAGGGAATTCCTTTGTTGTACGACGTTGTTACTATTCTATTGTATGCTAAATTTTTGGTGTCGAGGAACCTATAATTTGATAAATTTCATTTTTTTGTGTGTCTAGGAGCTATTGTTTTAAAGAAAAATAATTCGGGAATGCTAAATTTTTTGTGTTTTTGTCCATGAACCTATGCAACTAACGTTATTACTATTCTATTGTATGTTAAATTTTTTGTTTCCATGAACCTTTTAAATGTTGATGTAACAAACGTTATTACTAGGAACCTTATTATTATTGTACACTATTTTTTTTTTGTCCAGGAACCTTTTAAATCTTTCATGTACTATCAAACTTAGATACTAGGAACCTTTGTTGGTGTATTGGACATTAATATTTTTTGATAAATTTCAAATAAAACTAATTCGAAAATAGTAAATTCTGCATGGATACCACATGTACTTCAACTTGCTACCCATGTGTCTGTACTCGGTCGCATGTATTCCCATTCCAACCTGACAGGGACTATGCTACCATGCAACACTTGTTCTTTTAAGTATATTATGAACTATTTATGTTGGGTTAATTTTGATTTGGTCCTAAAGTTATTAATATAACTTTGATTTGGTCAATGATGAGTTTATAGTTTTTAGATGATGAAGTCTAGTTAAAGGCTTAAAGAACTCCAATGTCAAGTGCTTTAAGCCACTTGGTATTTGGCCAGCTTAAACAAGGAAATAATAAATATATATTTGAGTGTTGATTTTTTTAATAAATATTTCTATGATAGAAATTTTATCTATATATTTATTAGTATATTTATTCAGAAATATCTATCACTGTTCATTGGCATCCTCCACAACCACTAAAAATTCTGCATCGTGTAAGTAAGGAATTTTTGTTCGAGAATAATACTTTTGTATATTTAGTTTTTAGAATGTTGAACAATTTATACTTTCTATCTACATCAAGTAAAAAGAAAAAATATTTTTAAGAACAATAATTTTTAAGTATTTTATTTTTTAATTTATTATGGATTATTTTATTGGAAATTAGCATCATGTAAGAGACTAAAGTTTTTTTCAAAAATAATGTCTTGTTTTAGTACTTATTCTTTTAAGTATATTATGAAGTATTTATGTTGGGTTAATTTTGATTTGGTACTAAAGTTATTAACATAACTTTGATTTGGTCAATGATGGGTTTATAGTTGGTGGTTTATATGCACATGATATTGGTAACCCATGATATTTTCCCATAATATTTGATATGATCAAGTCTATTCAAAGGCTTAAATAAATCCAATGTCAAATTCTTTAAGCCACTTGGTATTTGGTTAATTAAACAAAGAAATAATAAATATCTATTTGAGTGTTGAATTTTTTAATAAAGATTTCTAAAACAAACATTATATCTATGTATTTGCTATTATATTTATTCAAAAATATCTATCACTCTTCATTGGCATCCTCCACAACCACTAAAATCCATTTTGCATCAGAAAGGAAATTCTTTTTGAGAATAGTATTTTTGTATTGTAATGTCCCCTCTGTTATGGAAACAATAGTGATGTACGATAGGTAATTTTATTTTCTTTTCCTAGGACATTAAAAATCTCCACATAAAGAGTAGTAATACCAGCAACACATCGTCAAAATTAATAACAACACAATCAACACATTAACACAATTTAATAGAGACACATAATCAACACATAACATAAGGAGTGACGCAATTCAACATAACATGATCAACTGAAGAAAAATACTATTAAATGATCAACCATGTCACTGCATAATAAGGAAATACCCACCCAATCTATCCTACATGGTTAGGACCTCCAAGAAACATAAGCAACGCTCAAGTCCAGGATTCATCCGATTGATTTTGACCATTTAAGGTCTCAGGACTGGCGATTGTTATGAAGAACAAGGAGGTGTCTAATTCCCCTATTCCATCTTCTATCCTAAACACCATGACTAGTTTCTAATAATATGCATGAAATCGCACATAATGAATCTTATCAATAATAGAGTGAACACAAATAACACTACACCTTAAATGCTAAGAAGAACAAGGACAATTGGTCAATGACTGCATCATTCCTATGTTAATTTAGAACCTTTAACTAGTAGCGCAACACAAAAACACATATCAATGTATCTATCATTTCCATGGACGTGCCAAGAAATCTATTTTACTTAATCAACATTAAGCACTAATTAATCTCAATTAAGTGTGAAAATAAACATAAGGATAATAAAACCACGAAATGATAGTATCTTCTATAAAGATTTGCTTCAAGTCATTATAATAAATTTTTCCAAGGTCAAGATCAATAAGGTCAAGTATCCTTTTCAAGTGTTCAGTTTGTGTGTCTAGTACCTCTACACTAGCTCATCTATACCATCTTTTGTTATGAAATCTTTTACAAATACATATAAAATTCAATGTTAAAATTACATAATTATTTAAGAATCCTATAAGAAGGTCCATTCTTCTTTAAACAAACATAAGGGTTTAAATACAAATTTTACTTCCAATTATAGGGACCATGAGAAAATCATAAGGGTTTAAATACAAATTTTACTTCCATTCATAAGGACCATAAAAAAATCTGAAATCTTATTCAAGTGAAACATAAGATTCGATACCACTATAAGTTCCTCTATGAAAATTTCATGAAAAATCAAACACAAAGCCATTAAGGACTCAAAAATGTTTTTCATATCATATAATTTAAGGTTATCAATATTAATTAATATTATAAGACCTCAAACTACCTTCATATCCAAAAGGTAAGACTTATAAAGGATCAACATACTAACCACTAGAGAAGACCTCATATTCAATATACATATCTATTAGGGAAAAGAGAGAAGGCCACGGTCATATCTAAACCATAAACAAAGGATAATTAAAATCCGATTAGGGTTTAAAGGAAGGACCCAAACTCCCTTAACAATATAAGAGAAACTCTAGGCTAAAATAAATATCTGCATCTAAGTCTAGCATAAAAAAAAAACACCAGTGTGTCGATTCCAGTGAGAGACTCCGCTTAATGAAAAGGGCACATCAAATCTACCACCTGCCTCCCAACTGAATCTACGATTTGGTGTTGTCAGTCTCCTCTTGCATGCATTGTACCAACGTTCAACTAAACAAAAAAAATAGGCCAACAATGATCTCAACAGGGACACGAGGCACCTATTCAACACATGAGAACAAGCTTACTTCGGGACGGAAAATAATCTAAGTTTTACCCACTCTCCCTACTATCAAGTGAGTCGCACATCATTATGATACGCCTGGGGTGAGCCTCCCAGGGAGCATCGATGGTGCAAATAAAAGAAAACACTAAGAAAATTGGACAGAAGAGGTTGACCCCCACCGCTCCAATTAACTCTGAGATGAAAACAAAAGGGTAACCTTCAACAGGATCATGATCAAGCGCAAGGAATTAACCTTAATGGGTAACATCACCATCAAGGCGTGCTACAGTGCCATCAACCAAAGGCGACCAACGCTCAACAGGTGTTGAAAAGGGTGATGCAAAAGCAAGGTGGCCAATAAAACAACCGGGACCTTCGATGACGAGTAGATTGATAAATTCTGGTAACTAGTATTGCAGCGACAAATATTCTAGAATTAGGTACTTCTTTAATTCGCAGAAATTAAGTCATGAGATAGGGTTTGTTAAGTGATTGATAACGATAAAAAAAATTGGATTCCTATTTTATAATATAGTAAATGAACTTAAATTTCAATTTAGAATCACACCATGTAGCTTCGACCACCATAAAATTAATTCCAGTTTCAACATAACAATACATAAACAAATTTAAATTTTAATTAACAATTTACTCTTATTACAACAAAATACAATTAGAAAATATTGACACTGATGAAGAGAATTTTGCAGATATCCTTTAGCAAATTGTGCTTCTTCCTTGCTTCTGCTTGCTAATCACCAAGATCTTACCGGTACCTCCCAACCAACGCTAGGGGTACTCTTCTTCCCCCTTAGCTCTCTGAGCCGCAAAGGGGCCACACATGCAAAACCAAAAAATCCTCTAGATTCGATCTTGCCTCCCAAGGTAGAGCCACCACTCTCTCTCAAGCTGGGTATCCCAATTCTCACAAGTAAGACCAGTAAAATTTTTTGCATCATAACTTTACCCATAATCAATGTGATCCCTTTCCCCTCTTTTCCATTTTCTTTATAAGAGTTTCCTTAATGAAAACTCCCCACTTGCACAATTAATTCACTTTTAATTAGATAAATTAGAATTATTTCCCCGTCACACTTGCCACCCTTTCCCAGAGTTGCACAAGTAATTCCACATTTTATTTTAATTAAAGTCAATTTCCTCCACCCATCCTAAAAGCGCTCCTTAAATCACTCCTAGTTGCCTCTTTATTCTCCATATTCTCATTTAATGAATGACACTTTACTAAATCTTAGTTAAGTTAAAATAGGAGTCTTCTCTAGTTAGACTAGTGTTAACTAAACTCTAGATACCTTTCGATGTGTACACATTCTTTCATGTTTGTTTCTTTCTTATTTTAAAAACTCCCTTTTAGTATTTTCTTACACATATGTTTCTTAATTCAAATCTTTAGGTTTATTTCATTTTACTTAATTATTAAATTTATTTACCTCATTCCCCTTTTGATTTAGTTAATAATTTAGTTTTAGTCTTCTCACCTAACTTAGACTTAGGCTTAATTTTTGAATAGGCTTAGACTTTCACTTGGGATTTACAATTAATAATTTCAATCCTTAATTAATTAGTTAAATATGGCAATACTTAAGGATTTTACAAGGTTTGATTATTCTTTCAAGGTTTTCTATGCCACCTAGATTCATTCACTCAAGTTTTATTTTCGTGACGTTCCCTTCAAGGCGCACTCTATGCTCCAAGGGTGTCACTCTCCTTTGACTGGTTTTGGTAGTTTTCCAACCCTTGGAGTTTGCACTCCATTCGGGTGACCTTGTGAGAGACTAGGGGCTTCTAAGGAATAAGGACCCCGCCTTATTGTGTTCCCTTTAGAAATCCTCGTGAATGATTATCTTAGTCTTCCCTCACAGTATCGTGGACCTCTCAAACTAGGTAATCGTTAACCTACAATTCGAGCCACAACAAGAGTGCTAGTAGGGTGTGACAGGGACGTTGCCACACCTGTCCCTCAATATCTAGTTTTTGTGCATGGCCCTTTTACTCCTTATGTGAGTCAGATTAGAAATATTTCATCAGCCTGCATCCATCAACGAAACACTGCCAATGATCCATATACAAAATCATACTATATACAACCATATGTCACATATGCATAATGAAATACTCAAACCAATACAAGCAACTCCCTAACTAAATCCTGAGTCCAAGGAGGTCCATTGATTCCATTAGCATCCACAATCTGTCAAATGTCTTGCACACTCATGGAAAAATTATCAATAGCATATGTCAATACATATATATCAAATAACATTAAATCACAACCATCAACATCATCATAAAAATCCATGAGTGAAATATATAACCATGCACTATAATCAGATCACTTGCATGTAAGTGTTCTCATAGAATAAGTCGATAACATGTGCTCACAAGAGCGGGATGATACATACATCCCCTCTTGTTTTAAACTTTGTCCTGAAGTTGTACAGTATATAAAATGCAGTAATAAAAGTATCTAACAATATCTATATGTCTAATCTATCAAATAAGTAAGGAAACTTATAGCGCGTATCATTTTTGTTCTCCTAGGTAGCCGAGTGTAAACTATAATTGTCCTAGGAGACCTTGACCTGATCAATCATTCGACGTTGTAGTTGTCAAATACGATGGTCCATAATGCGGATTGTCTCCACCATGAGTTCACCCTTGTCCGACACCTGCAAATAACTCATAGAAATCACATGTGTAGGATCACTAACATAATGTCGTAAAACAGATACATGAAAAACATCGTGCATACGCTTCAAAGAATTAGGCATGGGTAGTTTATAGGCCATGGGTCCTTTCTTTCCACAACTTTGAAAGGTCCCACAAACCTAGGAGAGATTTTAGCACCCTTTCCAAACTTGATCGAACTCTTGTGCAGTTTCACCCGCAAGAAAAATCGATCACCAACTTCATAATTGCGGTCAACACGATGTGCATCAACATAACTCTTATGATGATCTTGTGCTTCTTTAATCCTTTGTATTATCATTTTCATTTGTTCTTCCATTTCTTGGATAACTTCTGGTCCTTCCAGGTCCTTATCCTCAAGTTGATCCCAACTCAACGACGTTCGACACAGTCGCCCATAAAGAAACTCAAACGGTGTCATCTTAATAGTACTTTGATATCTTTTTTTGTATGCAAACTCTACCAATGGAAAGAACTCTTCCCAATGCTTTTGTTGGTCCATTAAATACATACACAACATATCTTCCAAAATTTGGTTCATTCTTTTTGTCTTCCCGTCAGTCTTGGGGTGGTATTCTGTACTAAAGTTCAGTTGTGTTCCCAAGGCCTCTTGGAAACTAGTCCAAAATCATTATGTAAACACTGATCCTCAATTGGATATGATCCTTCTCAGTACACCATGCAACATTACAATCTCACTGATAAAAATTGTAGCTATGTTTGGCGCCTGATACATCGTACGCATATGAATAAAATGTGCACTCTTCATTAGAGTGTCAACTATCACAAAAATCGAATCGTGTCTCCTTGTCGTTAGTGGAAATCTAACTATAAAGTCCATCGAAATGACCTCCCATTTTGATTACGAGATAGCGTGTGACTGTAATAATCTTGTTGGATGTCTATGTTCAACTTTCACTCGCTGACATTCTAGACATCGCGCCACATAACTAACTATGTATGATTTCATTCATTTCCAGAAGAATAAAGGCTTAAGGTCTTCCCTCATCTTCGTGACTCCTGGATGAGCCATATACACTACTTGGTGCGCTTCGCTCAGGATCAAAATTCTTAATTCGTCATTAGGCAGTATGCAAATTCTATGGTTATACCTCAACAATCCATCATTGTCCAATGTATAACCTTCAAAATTTGGTACCATCATGGTGTCTTGTCCGATACTTTCCTTAACCTATTTATACCTGTCAATGTCGAACTATATAGTTAGAATATTTTCTCAAAGATTCATCTGAAGAGGTATCGCCAATAATATGCATGGTCTCCGACTCAATGCATCAGACACTCCGTTTACCGTACCTTTAATGTAAGAAATCTCGAAGTCGTATTATCTAAGTAGTTTCTACTAAAGACTTTGTCACGCGTTCACGTCACTCTGCATAAATATGTGTTTCAATACACAGTGATCTATCTTTAGTTCAAATTTGCCTCCAATCAGATAGTGTCTCCACACTCTCAAGGTATACATGATGGCCAATAACTCCAAATCATGCATTGTGTAGTTCTCCTCATGCTTTCTTAATTTCCTTGAGATGTAAGTGATCACAAGATTTTCTTACATCAATACTCCACCTAAACCTTCCTTGGATGCGTCTGTGTATACCAAGAATTCATTGTCCATGTCAGGGAATTTTAGTATCAGTTTTGTCGTCAATAACCCCTTGATCCTTTGAAATGCTTTAGTGCATTTCTCGGTCCATAAAAACTTCTTGTTTTTTTTCTACAATTCCTTCATCGGATTTTCTATCTTCGAAAAACCTTCGACGAACCATCAGTAATATCTGGCTAAACCCATAAATATGCATACTTCTTGTATGTTTTTAGGTGCAGGCCATTCCATAATAGCCTCTACCTTCACCGGATCCACAACGATACCTTCACCGGATATAACATGCCCTAAGTAATGAATCTTCTATTGGTAAAAGGAGCATTTCGACAGTTTCCCATATAATTTGTTTTCACGTAAACATTGTAGTACCAAGTGCAAATGTTCGTCATGTTCTTCTAGAGTCCAAGAATATATCAATATGTCATCAATGAATACTTGAAAACACTTGTCCAATTATTCGCAGAACACCCTATTCATCAATCTCATGAATTCCCCCAGGGCGTTTGTCAGTCTAAATGGTAAAACAGTAAACTCATAATGTTTGAACCTCATCTTGAATGCAGTATTAGAAATATCTTCCTCTTTAATTCATAACTGGTGATCTCTTGATCTCAAGTTGATCTTTGAAAACATCGACGTCTAAACCTCGTCTTGAATGCGGTATTAGGAATATCTTCCTCTTTAATTCATAACTAGAGATATGTCGATATCAAGTCGATATTTGAAAACATCGTCGCGCCTTTCATTAGGTCAAAAAAATCATTTATTCTTTGAAATGGGTACTGGTTCTTGATCGTCACGTTGTTCAATTGACGATATTCAATACAAAGTCTCCACGACCCATCCTTATTCTTATGAAAATAACAGGCGCACCCCAAGGTGACATACTTGGACGTATAAGTCCCAATTCCAACAACTCCTTCAATTTCATTTTCAACTCCTGTAGATCAGGCGTTGACATTCGATAATGGGTTCTTTTTATCAGTTCATTTCCAAGTTTCAAGTCAATGGTAAACTCCAACTCTCTTTCAGGCGGAAAACCTGGTAACTCTTTTGGAAACATGTATGCAAACTCTCATACTACCAGAAGGTTTTATAATCCTTCTGCCTCTCCCTTTTCATTTAGCGCTAAGATTGCATATAGCTTGCATCCTTTGCACATGCTCTTCTGTAGCTATAGGGAAGAAATGAACGTCAATGACACTCCCTGGTTTCTTCCTACAATCACTCTTCTTTGTCCCTCATCATCGGTCAAACTCAATCGTTTCGTCTTACAGTCGAGTATCGCATCATGTGATTCCAACCAGTCCATATTGATCACGATGTTATAAGATCTTAATATTATGACATATAGGTTGGAATTTGTTATAAAATATCCCAAGTCAATACTATAGTCTGTAACACTTCCTCCAACCTTCTTTTTGACACCTGAAGCCATTTCTACGTACTTGAACTCGTCCTTCTCGACTGTCTTTTCCTTAATTCTTTTGAGCGTTGCAATAGAAATAAAGCTCTTTGTAGCACTAGGATGTATCAAAATACTAAAATTTTGGTCGGCGATGGTACCTAACATCTCGAGCATAGTTGAATGGTGCTTGGCCTGGTGATTATTCACTGTTGCATGAATCCTTTGGGCTTTGCCCAAATCTCCAACTGTAGTCTATCTTGTTGATCTAGTCGCTCTAGCCTTCTCAATGGGACAATATCGCTGGTAATGAGGCTCGCCACATTTCCAACATTCATTCTTTGGTCTAGTACTCATGGTCGCCAAATTAGAAGTTTTTGGCCTACCAGCCTGAGATCTAAGTCTGTTCTGTTGAATAGCTCTAAACTGTTGTTGTCGCTGAAGCGATGGTCCTCTGTAGGGAATCCTCTATTGAGGAGTCAGTCATCATCGTGTGGTGAACATGTATCCCCTCGATGTATCTCGATACTATGATGTATGTCTGGCTGGTGTCTTATGTTGTTGCACATCTGATGTCATATGTGCATTCGGTCTTGCAGGTATCCTTCCTTGACCCCTGCTAGTTAGGTATTTCTCCGCTATGAGGGCCTTCTGTACTACATCGTGAAACTTATGAGGCATTAGGATCCTCACCTTCACACAAATTTTTAATTTAAGGCCGAACACAAACTTGTTGACCTACAACTTCTCTGTGTTCATATGCGGGGCATACTGAAGTAGCTCCATAAATCTAGACTCAAACTCCGAAACTATATGACCACCCTATCGTAAGGTGTATAACTCATTGAGTTGGCGCTCAATTAATTTCCTAACAGATACCTCTCCCAGAACCGCTCCTCGAACACTTCCCATGACACGTTTTCGATGGCCATGTTTAGTTGAGGTAGAAGATTCTTCCACCATAGAAGAGCTCCCCCTTAAGCTGAAATACCTCCATGAGGACCTTCATGTTGGAGGTGTAGTCATGAAGTGAAAATCACATTGCCATGTTCTACAACCATACCTCAACGACTGAGATGTTTCTGGCACCCATGAACTTGGGAAACTTAACCTTCTCAAGTTCTCTGTGAATGCTACCACTGTCAATTGGAGTTCCCTGTGAACCGTCATTGGGTACATGTACCCTAGCCTCATCTCTATCTAGTCAGTTAATCAAGGCCTTTAACATCCTCTAAAAATAATTTCATCAAAACAACCATATCCCCCAAAACAATCTTCTCCTACCCAATGACTTGTTCTTCTCCTTGGGGGTTAGACCCTTCTAGCATGGATTCTAAGGGAGGTGTCACACCTCTTCCCCTAGCACCATGTCATATTCCTCCATGACGTCCTCTAACCATGATTACCTGGATGTAAAAATTTCATTATGATACGCCTAGGGTGAGCCTCCCAGGAGCGTCGATGGTGTAAATAAAAGAAAACAGTAAGACAATTGGACACACGAGGTTGACCCCCATCACTTTAAGATGAAAATAAAAAGGGTAACCTTCAACAGGATCGTGATTAAGCGCAAGGAATTAACCTTAATGGGTAAAATCACCATCAAGGAGTGTTGCAGTACCATCAACCAAAGATGACCAACGCTCAACAAGTGTTCAAAAGGGTGATGCAAAAGCAAGGTGGCCAATCGAACAATCGGGACCTTCGATGGAGACTAGATTGATAAATTATGGTAACTAGTATTGCAGTGGAAAATATTCTAGAATTAGGTAGTTCTTTAATTCTCATAAATGAAGTCATGAGATAGGGTCTGTTAAGTGATTGATAGCGATAAAAAAAAATGGATTCCTATTTTAAAATATAGGCAATGAACACAAATTTCAATTCAGAATACGGTAAAATTAATTCCAGTTTCAACATAACACTAAATAAATTTTGAAAATTCTAATTAACAATTTACTCTTATTACGAAAAATACAATTAGAAAATAATGATACTGATGAAGAGAATTTTGCAGATATCCTTTAACAAATTGTGCTTCTTCCTTGTTTCCGCTTTCTAATCACCAAGAACTCATCAATACCTCCCAACCAACGTTAGGGGTACTCTTCTTCCCCCTTAGCCTTCCGAGCCGCAAAGGGGCCACACACATAAAACTATAAAATATTCTATCTCTGAGCTTGCCTCACAAGGTAGAGAAACCACTCTCTCTCAATCTAGGTATCCCAACTCTTACAAGTAAAAACAGTCAAAAATTCTACAACATAACTTTACCCATAACTAGTGTGATCCCTTTCCCCTATTTTCCATTTGCTTTATAGGAGTTTCATTAATGACAACTCCACACTTGCACAATTAATTCATTTTTAATTAAATAAATTAGAATTATTTCCCCCTTCCACTTTTCACCCTTTCCCCAAGTTGCAAAAGTAATTCCACATTTTATATTAATTAAATTCAATTTCCTTCACTCATCTTAAAAGCGTTCCTTAAATCACTCCTACTTGCCTCTTTAATCCCCATATTCCCATTTAATGACTCACGCCTTACTAAATCCGAGTTGAGTTAAAATAACAGTCTTCTCTAGTTAGACTAGTGTTAACTAAACTCTAGATACATTTCTATGCATACACATTCTTTCATGTTTGTTTCTTTCTTATTTTAAAAACTCCGTTATAATATTTTCTTACAGATATGTGCCTTAATTCAAATTTTTAGGTTTATTACATTTAACTTAATTCTTAAATTTATTTACTTCATTCCCCTTTTGATTTAGTTAATAATTTAGTTTTAGTCTTCTCACCTAACTTAGACTTAGCATTAATTTTTGAATAGGCTTAGACTTTCACTTGGCATTTACAATTAATAATTTCAATCCTTAATTAATTAATTAAATCTGACAATGTTTAAAGATTTTACAAGGTTTGATTATTCACTCAAGGTTTTCTAGGCCATCTAGATTCATTGACTCAGGTTTTATTTCCGTGACGTTCCCTTCAAGATGCACTCTGTGCTCTAAGGGTGCCACTCGCCTTTGAATGGTTTTGGTAGTTGTCCAAGCGTTGGAGTCAGCACTCCATTCAGGCGACCTTGTGAGAGACTAAGGGATTATATGGAATAAGGACCCCACCTTATTGCATGCCTCTTAGAAATCCTCGTGAGTGACTGACTCAATGTTCCCTCATGACATTATGGACCTCTCGAACTAGGTAATCATTAACCTATAATTCGAGCCATGGTGGGAGTGCTAGCAAGCTGTGACAAGGACATTGCCACACCTCTCCCTCAATATCTAGTTTTTGCGCATGGCTCATTTACTCCTTATGTGAGTCAGATTAGCAAGTTTTCATCATCCTGCATCCATGTACAAAACAATGTCAATGATCCATATACAAAATCATACTATAAGCAAGCGTATGTCACATATGCATAATGAAATACTCAAACCAACACAAGCCACTACTTGACTCAATCCAGATTCCAAGGAGGTCCATTGATGCCATCGACATTCACAATCTGTCAATCGTCTTGCACACTCGGGGAAAAATCGTCAATAGCATATCTCAATACATATATATTAAATAACATTAAATCACAACCATCAACATCATCATAAAAATCCATGAGCGAAATATATAACCATGCACTATAACCAGATCACTTACACACAAGTGTCCTCAAAGAATAAGTCGATACCATGTGCTCACAAGAGTGGGATGCTACATGTATATTTATTTTTTTAAATGTTGAACACTTTATACATTGTATTTGCAACAAGTAAAAAGAAAAAATATTTTCAAGAACAATAATTTTTAAGTATTTTTTTTTTAAATATTATGGATTATTTTATTGGGTTAATTTTGACTCGATCATAAAGTAATTAAAATAACTTTGATTTTAGTAATGACGAGTTTATTTTTGATGATTTATAGGTATATGGTATTGAATAACCCATGGTATTTTCCCATTTTATGTGATGAATTTTATTTAAAGGCTCGAAGAATCCATTGTCAAATGCTTTAA
>SNQJ01S0061585.1:17287-41781 GCA_010110895.2 Picea sitchensis | reverse complement strand
CTACATAATATGTCAAACTCGAATAAAAATAAATCTGGATCTTCAGTTGACATACCTCTAAAAGTGGGTAATGATGATAGTGGGATATTCTTCATGCTGATGTTTCTGGAAATATCCAAGATTGGGAACCCAAAAGTTTCAGTCTCTGTGGATGCATTTCCTTCTTCTTTTGCCATTCCACTGATAGAGGGTTCAGAAACTGGATTTTCTGTGTCTCCCAAATGTTCAACAGATTTACGTTCTGCATGCCCCAATGTTGATTCTTCCGTTTTAGGTTCTTTTTCTGGAGCCTCGCTGGCTCCCCTTGAATTTTCTCCTGGTGGAATTTTTCCTGCACCAGTGTTAGTTGGATTAGTGGGGGGGGGTTGAATCTTTAGAGATTACAAATCTACCCTTGTTATCTCTATATCTATGCATAAAATGGAAATTTGATTCTTAACTGAATTGAAATCCTAATTCTATCTAAAGGTAAGAAGGCAACCTGGCTTCGGAGAACCCCAATTTAGTGGCTACGTGGATCTTGACTCATGTCTTAAATGTTTTATCCTCCTCCCTCAAGAAGCCTTTAAAAGCATTCAAAATTTATGCAAATAATCTAAGCTAAAAATCACTTCCTACCATTTGCAACTCCCCGACAACGACGCCAAAAAGTTGTGTTGCTTATATGTTTAGTATAATGCACACATTAATTATCAATATGGGATTCATAATCAACAGAGTTACAAGACACCAGTAATAAAGGTAATTCTAATGTCATGAGTATATAACTATTCTAAATTATGTATGCTGGGAACAAAACAAACTAGCAAACTGAAACACACTTTGGTTGTCTTTCACAGAGAGGCTATCTACTCCATTATGGCACATGCAAGTATGAGATGGAGTTATTTTTCCAGATCAACTCTGTTGTCTGACCCAGAGAACTAACTATGAAATCACACTTCTGAAAGGAAATCACACATCAATCATCAAGACATAGCATGGGTAGTTCAATAGTCAATATACTGAGTATGTTGTGGTTCACAATGTGCGGTTGTAAACTTCACTAGTTCTCCTTCAAATATGTTTGACTAATGCTGCCAACATTCATGTCTATGAAACAAAATCAAATTCATAAAAACAGAGCATATGGAAAATAGAGTGAGTAAAGCTCTCTAAACGATCATATAATTAAAATCTTAGTCTAAACTATATTGTTATCATCTGAAAGAATTAAAGCTTCAACTAATCTAACATTCACACTATTGAAAGCAAATGCTAATACTAATCTACAAAGGTGTTGACCTTTGTTGGGCGGTGGGCCCTTGCCACTTCAACAGGTCAGCGACTGGAGTCTACACTAAACTTGTTTTCAACCCACACATTACTCTTATTCAGACTTCAAAACATAAAATCAAACTATGCTAACAACTCAGCTCACATTCAATCATAGGCGATCAAGGCATAGAGATAAATGACGTCCTTCTATTAATCTTCACCCAAAATATGTTCTACAATATATAACACTGCTTCACATTTGTATTATGCTAACTCTCTACTCCCTTCCACCATCCTTTCCATGACTATTTAAATAGTCTTAGTCGTGAAACACAAGGAGGTGAAATCATTTGCAAATCAATCAATTGTTAAATTTAATTATTCAGTTACATTCAATTGTTAAATTTAATTATTCAGTTAGATACTTTAAGCTTCATCCTCATGACACGAAGTGCATGAGGATGAAGCAACAACAAACTATCCTAACATAGTTTTGCTAAAACATTTATGATTCAATAAACATTCAACAATTGTCTTGGGCACGATCTAGAGCTAAACTTGGTACATACGGCTTCCTAAATTGGTACTGGATCCAAACAGTGCACAAATGGTGGTATCGAATCACGACAGTCCATGACTGTTGGTACTAGATCGCGACAATGGAGAGTCAGTACCAGATCTGCATAGAAGGTGCGCTAGGTACTAGATTCGGACAGTGGAAATTTGGTGCACAAGTATCGGATAGCTGAGCTGGTACAGGAAGGCTAGATTTATCTAGAGGTCAAAGATTATACATGGAAAATTGAAGCATTAGTGCATGAAACATTTAATCTCCTAGCTCAATAATACCACAAAAATGCATGAATTAATTATAATTTACCTTATGACCTTATCAATGGCTAACAATAGTGTTCTTTGTCATTTACCCAAGCTTAGGTAATCCAAAAAGGTATATATGAGGAGTAAAATAGGGTAGTGGGGATGTCAATTTAGAGGCTCAACACACTTTAAGGGTGGTAGGAGACTGGTTAAGTTCAGGTGATCCAATGGATCTCCAACAAGATAAATACATGACACATGTGGAGGCTCCTTCATCCAAAACAATGTGATGGATGTTCTTCCCATGAACCATAGTTTGAAATTGGAATTCCAGGTGGTGGGAGAGCCTCGATTTAAAATAGTCTAGATTAAACATAATCACATTTGACGCCTCTGGATCTATATCTCCAATGGCTGATAATAGGGTTCTACATTGACTTGGACAGTTTTGTAGAATTCCAAGCATCAACATAACACAAGGTGCTTGCGCCAAATATTCAACAATGTTGTAGTTTTTAGTAGCATGGGCACTTGGACTGAAAATCAAATTTCGAATTGTACTCGTGGGTAGGTGTAGCATTAATTCAGAAACATGCTTCCTGATATGAAGAGGGGAATAATATGGAGGAGGAGTGGAAGTGGAGGGCTTATTGGTAGCACCTCCTTTGGCATGATTTTCTGGGGGAGTGTCATAAGTCTTAGCTTTAGTTATTAGACTAACCGTCTCCTTACACACAAAAACCTGAGTGATACTTGAGGAAGCATCCCCATGTTGGGAATGACCTATGTTTCCCCCTTGCGAAGGTGAAGGAGTTTGAGCAACCATTTTTTGTTGTTGAGTTGGGAAAGGGTCAGTTAACACTATCGGTTGGGAGGTACCCTTCACAAATTTGGTGACTTCATCACAATGAGAACATTATTTCATATTATGGTCATCAACAAGTTTTGTACTCTCTTGTTGGTTAGAATATTTATTATATTTACCCTTTTTTTTCTTCTTGCCTCCAGTTTTATGAGATGAAGCAGATTGAACCACATTTACCTCATAGGTTTGTGTAGGAGAGGGAGCCGTTTTGGTGTTGGTAACATAACCCACCATGCCATCGGCATGGGATTTCAGAGCAGGTCTTGATGGATCAATTGACGAATGGGGAGCATGATGGATTAAGTCATAACATGTGTCGTACTGGGAATATAATAAGTCCAAATATTGAACACGACTAATTTCCTGCTCTTCAATGACAACACCTTCCATGGAGACATCTCTAGCAATGGGTGGAAAAAGTGACTTGGTAAACCAATCTACCAAGAGTTAGTCCAATATTTTGTCTTTAATCAGTCATTTCCATCACCTCCATTCATGAATATGATCAGATATATGAGTGGAGGTAGATTTCCTGAGCGAGTTTGAAAGCTCAGTATTGGTCTCATATCGGATCGATAGTTGGAAATGAGTCAAGAAAGCTACAACGAGAGTACTAAAGTCACCGAAAGAGTGTCATGGCAGTTAAATATACCATTTTGTTTCCATCAAAGAGTTAGAAGAACACCTAATATGGAAGGTCATTACTTGATTATTGGGGTCTTCTCTAGGTCTTCCGTCAAACTTTGGGATATTTGAGGGTAGCTTAGTGAGGATTGGTGGCTAGAATGGAGAATGAAGTATGGGATCATTGGTCAGGTGCAATGAATTTGATAGATCCAAAGTGGCTAAAAATGGATTTTTTTGGTTAGCTTGGGCATATTGGTAATTTTGATGTGGCATGGGGACACTAGTAGTACCATTATCGGTTGAGAAGGAATTGGAAACCTAATGGACCTCCCATATATTGTTGCTAAGAGGGTTGGGGAGTTGGGAACATGGGGTTCACAGTTTGAGCAGGAAATTCTCCTTGAATAATACCTGTCAAATTAGGTTGTTGAGCCCATGGAGTATGCGAAACTCCCAGATATGGTTGACCAGGATAAATATCTGTACTAGTAGAGGGACTTAACGAAACAGTATGCCCCAAACTTGGAGGTTGGTTTGCAGTGAGGGGTTACCCCCAAACTAGTTGTTTCCCCCATGGATTATACTGTCCCATAACTGAAGGTTTCCCTCCAACTAAAAATTGTCCTACAACTGAAGGTTTCCCTCCAACTAAAAATTGTCCTACAACTGAAGGTTTGCCTCCAACTGGAAACTACCTTACAAATGAAGGTTTCCCTTCAGTTGGAAATCGACTCACGACTAAAGGTTTCCCCCCAACCAGAAACTAACCCATAGCTGAAGGTTATCCTCCAACAATGTACTCGACCACAACCAAAGGTTTCCCTCCAACGAAAACATGCCCCCAGGCATATGTTGAATATTTTGTGTAACTATTATGGGGTTAACACCTGCATTGGAAGAAGAAAGAACAAAGCTACTTGTCACATGACTTGAGGTACTAGAAGCACTACTAGCCACTAAACTAGATGGAGTCTATAAAGGATGACCAAACAATGCACTTGGTGTATGCATGTGTGCGACTATAGAAGTGAGAAGAGAAATTGTTCTCACAGGATGATGTGACAGGGTAACCTAGGTTAATGACATCCCCCCAAAAAGATAAGTACCAATATTAGTGATGTGTGCCAAAGAAACTATCTAAGGATCAATTGTGGGAATAACTATTCCATTTGTATTATCAAACAAATATTACTTGCTAAGTGGAAAGTAATAGGAAGAAAAAGAGTCAAAGAATCTCATCGGGGGTAACTCAACAAGTGGTCTACCAGATGGACCAATCAAAGGAGGGTTTTCAGGAAAGTGAAAATCACCTTCCCCAACAATTTATACCATCCCTTCAGGTTGGTCACCTAGGGGAGTTACACTGCCCATCTCAGAATCAAAATTTTCGATGATGGTTCCTTTGATAGAAGGGTTATGTGGGGGTTCATGATCTTTAGGATCCAATCCTTGCATCCCTATAGATCTTCTGAGACCATGATCAACCACAATGTAAGTGTATAGAAATAATGATACCTAAGGTCGATTACAAATGTTGAAGAAACACACCCATACGAAATATAAAACCTATCGAACAAGCAAACAATAAGTGAAAGGATTTTCTGAAGACAAGATGTCAAGCCATCAATGGAGATATGATAATCAATTACCCCAACCTCCACGTAATAACCCTTCTCAGTGCAAGTAACCCTCGCTTCACAGGATCACCCTCCAAGGGTACCGAAAGTGTGATACAATGTTTTCCACAGGTACTGTGGGAAACCCCCCACAGTCACCTATGTAGATACCTAAGAAATATTACTAGGGTTAAAAATTCATAGTCAACCTTTAGGGGGGTACAATCGACAGTCTAGACCGAACGTATGGGAAGTATAACAAAGTTCAAATCTCTTCCAGAGGATTGAAGACAAGTGGACTAGTAATTCTCCAGAGGACCTTGAATAGATTCGAGATTCACAAATCATCGAGACCAAATGAACTAGTAACAATCAAGAAAAAGCCTCAATATACGTTCTTTCTACTATGATTAGTCAAGCTTTGGAGGGGTAATATCTGCTTCTCTTTCACACATGACCTCGCATTTATCCCCTGTGTTAAAGGGGGGTCTTAGCTATGCCTATACAACAATTGGATTTTGTCACTCTTTAGTGTTCTACAGTCTTGTTTAGTAGCCTTGGATAATTAACTCACTTCACCCTAACCTAAAGGCCCTATCATTAGACTATTATTGGTGTGCGATAAATAAAAAAGTCTAATTGATTTTATTAGCATGTTGGTTAATTTTAATGGCTATTCTTTACTCAAAAGGGTGTACGAAGATGAAATGGATGATGTGATGACTCGAATCCAAACCATGCAGAAATAATGAAATGCAACGTTTTTGTTTCAGTGAATTCTAATTGAGGGAAGGAGAATATATCTTTTTATTTCTAATGCAACTAAATACTTGAAACTTTTCATTTTCCCAAAATTTCCAAGCTATCAAAGAAATGTCTCTAAAAAACCTAAACAAATTGCAAGACATACTCTAAAATGTGTACCAACAAAAGGCTCCAATTGATGACAATAGAATGCACTAATTTTGTTTTCTTCTTTTCGAATCACTTGAAAACTCAAAATAGACCTTTTCTTTTGTTTTTTCTCTCAATGAAAATGAAAATATTCAAAGACACTTACAAAGAGTTTCCAATTTTTCACAAAGAATCCCAAAAACAAAGAAGGTGAATAAAACAAACATTCAATGAATGAAATAATCCAAAAAAAAGAAAGACTTCAATCAATGATTCAAACAAGAACTCAAAGATGAAAATTAGATAATAACATTTCTGGTTACCTCTGAAAATGAGTATCAAGAATCAGATATTAATGACAAGTTGCAATAAGGATAAAGAGATTCAAACACTCAAAGGATCAAAATTTCCAAAGAATACAAAGAAGCTCCCAAACAATACTTAAAGCGACACTTGCAATCCCAAATCAATGAAGAAAAATTTCAAAATCAGTCAAGTGAAACACTTAAAAGGTTTTGAAATAAAGATAAAAGAAGTTTGAGAACCTTCAGGATGAGGATAAAACTATTGGTAAGGAATACTTTTACCAAATGATTAGGTTAGCCTAATTCAATCATGCTCATTCCATAATTTTGAAGGATTTACAAACTCAAAAGAGGCAAGAAAAGATGGTAATCACTCAACTTCAATCAAGCAAAGAAAAAATCAAGTTCATATGACTCTAATGCAAATAGATGTAAAATGATCTCAAAAATGACCTAGGAAGGAGATCAATGCTCCTGTAATAGAGTAGACAGGGCATTGAAAATAGATCAACGCTCTCTAGAAGTCTGACAGGGGGTGTTGATTAAGAGATCAACACTCCCCAAAAGAATGATAGGGAATGTTGATTAGGATTTCAACACTCTACAACCCACTATAGGGGAGTGTTGAAGCCTGAAAGTGGTTAAAAAGCACAAATTGTTTCCCATATTAAACAAATATCAGGCTACTGACTTTGTACACCTCCCAATGAAGGTGAGGGAAAAGGAAGAGTTCAAATAACAGGAAAATAATCAGAAATATCAAGTAGGAAACAAAATTCAAGAGAGATATAAATCGAGGAAAATATCAAAGTTCCTCTCTATTATAGTCGCTATTTTTATGTTGTGGTGAATTCCCCCTACGGATAGGTGAAATCCCCCTTGGATCGGGTTTCCTTCGATCCAATATAGAAGGGAAAAAATGGAAAATAACTTCCCCTTAAGTCTAATTTATATGTTCATTAATGAAATTAGAAGAGATACAGAAAGAGGAAAAGGTAAATGGATTGTGTCTTTCCTGTAGGTTGTCCTTGCTGCTCCAACTATTGAACTTGATATCCAAGCTTCAAGTATAGAATTAACCCTCCTGCAAGAGACGAGACAATCCTCTTCTACTACTATATATTGTTATACAAAAGTAGATTTATCTATGTTGGAATTAAACAAGACAAAGATAAACATTCATGAAATGAACAATGTAGACATCAAGAGAAATAGGCCAAGTTAGATATTAATAATGGAAAACATGGAAAAACTTACAACCTTGTAATGTTGTGCTAGCGTTCCTCCAAACTCTCCTTTTTCCATCCCCTTCGTGCCACAAGGTGATATGTATGATTCTATTAACTATTCTCTTCCCCATTTTTTACCTTGGAATGCACTCATTATATAGGAGTTGGAGGCTTAACCACCATGGAGAAGATCACTCACTAGATCCACTAAATTGGGATCTCCAAGATTTTTAGGGAGAAAATATCTCTCAAGGATTTTAGGGAGTAAATATCTCTCAAGATCCATCAAATTAGGATATTGGTTTGAGAAAATCTCTCAACCATCCATGAGACTCTCAACTTGTCCTTGATATTAGGAAACTAGAAATGAGGTATATTCTCACACTAAATTAATTTCCTTTTTTTCAATAATATATGTGCACATAGTATTTTGAACTTCATATGATAAATATCTCCCCCAACATGTCTAGAGATCATGACAAACACTCCCTCACTTAAGTGTGACAAATAGGTGTGTAACATGGAGGAAGGGTGATTCATTGTAGTTGAGAGTGTTGTTGTGAATTAGTCATGTAAACCTAGTGCCTGAATTATTCCCTTTTCTTTGTATTAAATTCTTAATTCAATTATGATGATCTAGGTAAATGTTTCACCTGTTTTGAATTGTTATGACTAATTAAGTATTGCTATTTTTCTACTATAAATGATTGATTAATGCATTGCAAGATTTATTGTACCTTTGACTTGATTGTGAGCATATAGGAACTATGCAATAGACGTGTTGATTGTTATGTACATGCATGAGGTATGTATACGTCAACTATGAATACATACCTTGCACATGCGTGCTAGTATTATATATATATATATATTATTAGATTTCATTTAGGGATTTATTATATTTAAAGAAGAAGAAGAAGAAGAAGAGGTGAAATCTGATTTCACTAAGTTGATTTCATTTAATGAGACTTAGATTTTTGTGACCTACCTAGAGTTAATTTATACTTTATGCTTTATTTAAAGGAATTGATAGCATGTCAGCTTATTGAATGTGGGTAGTTGTTGAGAGAGTATTTTATCATAGTTTTGGCCTTGATAGGTTTTTTCATGATAGGAAGGCAGTGGAGAAGGAAATAAAGGGGAAATTTTGGATAGGTAAAGGGGTAGGAGTGTTGGGGAGAAACGATTATGGTTTTGGGAGGGAGGACTAACCATTGAATCTGAGAAGAACTATAATTATGAACATGTGAGAATTGGATTGTGATTTTTACTAGGATTGTTGGACATATTGATGGAATGTGGTTCTATGACTTTGTACACAGAGGGATAGGAAATACCCCAAGGTTTCCTAGAGCTAGGGATTCAGTGAGGCTATTCCTAGCTAGTTGGGAGAAAAAAAATCCATTTTTGGGCAGCCAGATAGAGAGAGGAAGCAACTAAGGAAACTAATCTATACAAAGGACTAAATAAGATATAATTTTTAGTTATTCTCCATCAATCCATAAACCAAATTATGGATTCTTATTAGGTACTTGTATTGTTTTTAATTGCTTTAAAAATAGGTTGTAAATTGCATGCAAATGCTATACAAAATAAAAGAACTACATTCTTAATCGATATTAAATTTTGCAAAGAACATGTGGATTTTCCTTTTACAAATTTAATACTAGAATTATACAACCTTATTTCTTTGAATTCTAACAAAATAAATTAGTGTAAATATTTAATGGTAAGGATTGAAAAATCGAAAAAGATATTTGCATCAATTTTCCAATCTTATTACATAAAAAAAACTTTATACATTGTCAATTTAATCCATGGTGAAGGGATTTATACACATAATTAGAGATATAGTTCAAATACCAGAGTCTTAAGGGCCTACCTAGGACTGATATTGAAATGTAAACTTTAAAATAAAATAAAATAATAACATACAATTTAATGAACCGGAAAACAAACAAAGAATTGCTTAAACAGGGATGAGAAACCATAAATTTATTTCCTTGTAGAAGTGATCCCCCATATTTTATTTTACAATGAAATGGGCTTACAATGAGAAGGGGTTTCAATTGGAACTGAGTTCCTTACTGCAATACATAATATTCTACAATTTATAATTCAATTAACCCTATGGAAACATCCCTCAAACCATGTGGAAACAACCCATAAACCCTAAGAGAGAAACTCATAAGATGAGAGAAGAAGCAATAGGAAAATAATCTTGCACACATGTTCCAACCACTTGACCACCTGAATTAAGCCACATGTCCACCTGTACCTAGGCTTTGGTATAGGAAAAGGAGAAAAATACCACCTCACATGGGGGCAATTGTTGACATGGATATTGTTGGGATATAGACCATAGTCAATAAGTATCATGTAGGTATTGAGGATATAAAGTGGAGACGTATGAAGTTTAATTGTGAGAAAATAAGACCTTAATGTTGAGTAAATAAAGAGTATGGGATGGACCCTAATAGGAAACTTGTTCTTGATTTGGAGATGCTCACTATCACATGATATAATAGTTCTCTAATAAGCATGTATGCACTTGTAATCCTCTTATATGTAGATAACATTTTATGCCTCGACTATGATGAAGAGAATAATATACTTGGCATTTACCTTGTCAAAATCTAATCTTTATAAATTAACAAGAAGGTGACTGATTAAGAATAGTGACCCAAGAAAATATGAAACAATTGCTCCACATAATTATCGCTTAGCTATATCTTAGTCAATGTTCCTAAGCACGAGAGACTTTTGTGAAGGTGTATGTAGTGTATCACTCAAGCTAGAGTGATAATCCTAGGTGGGATTATATGTATGGCTTACTGAAATTTATATAAATCTTAATATAAGATCCACTTAACAAGAAAACCAATAATGAGCTAAGGTTTTAATTGATATTCAAACCAATAGGCTATACTTTAAATGTGGGGATCCTATAAGGATCTTAGGAAGAATAAATTTGTAGAGACGCATTTCTTAGATTCTAGACACAGTAAAGGTCCACTAAATAGGGGTGGTTGCAATCAATATATTGATAGCCTCAACATATTTTCAATCAAGTGAATATCCATTGGGACTAGTATAGCTCATGATATACTACCTGGGAGGACATGTACACCATGCATTGATACCATCCCCCCTTTTTTTACAATAACTTTGAGAAGAAGTTTCTCAAAGGGTGGGTATATGTAACATTCCATTTTGAACTAGGAAACTAAACTACACTCTGACCTGATTGTGTTTCCTTACTTATTATTTGTGGAACATTGTTAGAACAAGGACACTTCAATATATGGACATGTGGACCTACATATATATGAATACTATGAATAATTTATATTTATGTTATTAATGAATGATGTTGTGTGATTTACTTCTAGCATGCAAGTTTTAATTAAAGGATTTTGGTACATGGATACTAGTTTGAATGATATGTTTTAATGCAATTAGTACCATGCACATGATGAATGACTAGCTTATTTACATGGTTCATCACTGAGTATCGTGGAAATAGCATGTCATTAGTCTTATGGTTATGCATGATCTTGTGTTGTAAAATAACCTACAGGTTGAATAGGCTATGTTATATCCAAATAAGTATGATATTAAAGTGGTTGATGTCATGTCCATCGAATGAGAAATGACATGCTAGGAAGAATCATTTTCTTATTTTACATTAGTTCAAATGCATTTCTATGATATTGGGAAAGTGCAGGTTTTTCATGTAGCATAGCTACCTGAACTAGATATTCAATGACAAAGCTCTCAGAACAACAATGCTAAAGTGTGGGAAATGATAGGGTGTTGACCCTAATTCTATCAGGAGAGGTGGAGGTATTTCCCATTTCTTATCCTCTGAAACTTGGAGCCATGGGAGATCTTTGTTAAGACATGCTCCAATAGATGTGTGATGGTGATTTCCAGTGGCCTGTTGAGGAACCCTAGTCAAGGTAGTTGACACTTTCTATTATGGGTTCCGTTATCCCCATTTCCTAGGGATATCTAAGGAGATGATGTATCGAGTCCCTAAGGTTGTATACATGGAGTACCAAGAGATAGATGGATGATACTGTCCAATTGCATAGACAAAGGCCTGCCTCACAACCACATATATCAAAATCATCACGATGATATTTTCCACACTAGCCTTCTTCCGGAAGACATTGTGTCTTGCTCCATGAGGTAAAATCCAGGTATTATGGTGAGTATCATTTCAATATTTGAGGCATTTGAGTGTGTTGCATTTAAAATATTATTTTGATTATGTAACATCTACTTGGAAGTTATGATCTTTGCCCTGTTTCACCTTGGTAGTTGACATTACACCCTAGTAATTGGTCACCCTTATGAATGCATTTGATGCTGGGAGGTCCCCTTAACAATTCATCATGCCTTTCCTGATCATACTTACCACTTTCCACACTTCATCCCCTTGCCTCCTTGTCTTTTGGGATTTTTGGGTGTACTGAACCAAGAAGGGATTGCCCCTCATTTCATAGGAAGAAGGGGATAAAGGCCTAGAGAGAATACAGATGGAAAAATATAAAATACAAATAATAACCTTCGAGATGATTTCCCAAAAGAGATATTTAGAAAAATGAAATGTTTCTCGTAAAAATTCAAAGACCTGCAAAAACAAACACACATATATATAAATGTCCTACTTGTTGAGGGATCTACACAAGTGCGTTACAAGCTATACTTTACCCCCATGGCACTATGTGTACCTCTCCCTTCAAGTGACACTTTGGTACTATCCCCCAAGCTATATGTTAACCCATATGAAGTACCCAACTTTTTTTCACCTTAATTAATTAATGGCATTAAATGGGCCTTGAAAAAGGATGAATTGAAAACGAAGGTGCAACACACCCTCTACAAAGGCACCCATAAATGAGACACTATGATCACTTGTATGTTATGAAACCAATTCCCAGATGTCTTGCACCCATCCACTTCATATTATCCACATGTCTTAGAGGGGGGTCCACTTTGGAAACACTCCGTGACTTAGGGAATGATTCACCCAATAGGTAATTTTGTCAACCCTCTTATACCTAAACTTGGAAAGTTGCATAGGGTCTTTGAGAAATTGTTTAATTTGAGGAGATGAATTTTTATGCACATGATAAGGTGGCTATTTTATTTAATTATCGTGATGCATTTGAATTGATATACTTGGAGGGTGTATTCATTGTCTTTGCAGGACCTTGCTTGGTGGACAATTTTGGAAGAACAAGCCTAGATTAGGCTTCCTTGGGGCATGAATCCCACATGGTGGATACCATGGCCCACACACTGGATGATGTTGACAACATTTGGAGGATTGAAAGACACCATGGAATATCTCACCTAGCCCCTACAAGCTGAACGTTTTTCTTTTGGAGGTCAAAACACCAGTTTGAAGGGCTTGGTGTCACCCTAGGGCTAGGGTTTTGTTGGTGGTGGTGTTGACTTGATTTACACTTGGAATTTGGATGGAGAGAAGCCTTGGCTTGGTGGAGGAGATCCTATAACATGAGAGGGATGCCTTTGGAGACCCAACTTTTCACCTCCGGGCTCAAACGACTTGCTAGAAGTGCCAAAATGTCACCCTAGAGAGGGTTGACATCATATTTAGGGTTTCTTATGTGCAATTTTAAAGTTAAATTTTAATTTAATATTGTAAAGGGGTAAAACAAAGGGAAATATCTCCCTTATTTTGTGGTTTACCCTAAATTAAGTGGAAAAAAACATTTTAGGATTTTTGTATAAATAAGAATCATTTCATTTCATTTTATATCATAGCTCTCCCATCTTGGAGAAGATACTTGGCTAAAGTTTGCACCCTCTTTGGGAAACTTGGATATCTCACTCTCGTGAAAATTTATTTTGGTGATATATCTTAGTATATTGTGTATCTAAGGTGGTGCACACCTCTTGGAGAATTAATCTCTTGCCTTTTGGTGGAATCTACTTGGTGAACTAGGGTTTTATATTGCATCTCTCTTGGAATTGGTAAGAAAAATCTTCAATTTGTTAGTGATTCTTGCTTGTTTCATAGTGTTATTGGTTTAAACCCTAGGATGAGTATAAGTGCATACATCTATCATCCTCCCCAAAAATTTCATCTCATTTCTAGTTGACAAGTCATTTTAACCAAGGTTGCTAGGAGGAGTACAAGGGTGTACACTCTCCTAGATTTTCCTTAGCTTGATTTGCATGCCCTTGGGTGTAAAAGGGATTACAACCCTAGGGATATTGTGGATATAACTCTCTCATCCAAGACTCCATTTACCTAATATTTTAAAGGAACTAATCTTAATTTTTCATTGGAGAAATAAAATTGCTTGCATTGGGTAAACATGGTTTTACGAGATTTTCAAATTATTTGAAGTGGAATCAATTATATGCTCTACTAGCTTGCTTGAGCCAATAGGGCATCTTATTTTTCGAAGGATATATTATTGATGTGATAAATTAAAGCTACAAACACTAGGGATGCAAAAAACCACTCTATATCTTTAAATTTAACTTGCATTTCAACCATGCAAATTTTCTAGTAACCCATCACTATCTTTCTATTGCTAATAGGTGAACTTTTTGTTGGATTACTTGCTTGTTTTAGTGGTTGAAAATTGCTGATGTAGAAAATATTTGATAGAAGCTGTTACAAAAATACACTGAAAACATCATACAACATCCCTCTAATACCACTAAAGTTTGTGCTAATGTATTGGGAGTTAATCTACATGTTTTGTGCTTCATCTCTCAATAAATCTTTGATGCTTTGAGTGGTTAAATATGCAGTAATTAGCTTTATTATTTTCTGATATATATTCTTGTTTACTGATGTAGTTTGGGAAAACAAGATTAACTTTCTTTACCATTCAATCTTTGAGCTTGTATACTTTTCTCTTCTTGTGTATTGAGCAAGTACAACTATCTTCCATAGGTACTCTAGCACTTGCCAACAATTAAACATCTCTAAGACTTATTCTCGAGTCACTTTCCACTTAGTAGTTTGACCTATAGGGGAATCATCTTCCATATTATCACTTTCCATCTCATTTACCTCTAGGTTTACCCAGGATTCCCCCCTTGTGTAGGATTTATCCTTCACCAAAGCGAGGGGATGGTTTATCTAAGGTGATAGTGGGTAGACTCTCCCAAAGTTATCGCCATCTCATGGATTGGGTTAGGATTTTCCCAAGCTACAATTTGTGTGATAATATTTTTGTGTCATTGTCGAGGATAATTTTGAATCCTCTTTCATCCCCTAACAACACTTTGGAAAGATTTGATCCCAAATCCTTTTGCCATAATATTTCCTAGTGACTCCATTTGAGGGAAGTTCTCTTTTCTATTTTTGATAAGATTTTCATAAAGTTCATCTGGTGAATCCAATGAGGTATTACCCTAAGTAATGGAACCATGGCATCACGGGACTTACCATGCAAATTCCATAAGGTGTACCCTTATTTTGATGTTTAGAATATACCTGGATATCCAAATCATTGCTCTGCAGAGTGGGGGGGGGAGTTTCCCCAAGTTTAGTGGTGACCCAACTCCACCAGTCACCCATGTCATGAATTATATGAAGTATGCTTCAAGATTAAATGTGATACATGAAGATGTGATGATGAAAATTTTTGTATCTTCTATGGAATAAAGTCAAAGGAATTGGCTTGCACACTCATGTGATTCGAAAAATATCTGGTCTTCTACGAATCTCATTGAAGAATTTCTTAGGCATTGTAATCTAGCTACTTAGAATTTGCAAGATAAATTTCCAAGAGCTCAAATATGCTCTTTACAAACAAGGTTTTCTAGTGGATGACAAGAAAATAAGTTAGGAATGTGAAACTAAAGAAGAGTATCATGCACCCACTACAGAAGAGGTGCTAGAAGAACAAATCCATGAATAAAGTTGCCAAGAAGAAGAAGACCCTAAGGAAGTACAACATTCGGATGAGCAGGATGATACATTGGTATCCTTTCTCCCACTTGATGAAGATGAAGTTGTCGTACCTTACAGTTTTCCTAGACATGAAGATGAAGAAATTATTAACCTATCTGATTTGGTTGATCAACATATTAATTATTTCATATAGGTTGGGAGACGTAGATGTGATGTGAGTTGTTTCATTTTTATAGAGATCCCATTTACGAAATTGAAAGTAGCTCTCGAGCAAAAGGGTTTGAGTTGTCATCTTCAAAGGACTCATTTTCATGTGTATATGATTCAAATGTTTTGCAACCTAATGGTGATATGGTTACATATTTGTTCCATCCATTTGAACATGACTTGTCAAAACATACTCAGGGTGATCTTTATTCATCCTTTGGGAGTCGTGATGCATATCCTCTTGGGGATGAACATTTTTTCTATGAAAAATCTCAGTCACCTTCGCCCTCGGATTTAGATGGATACCAATATGTGGCCATTCCATAGAAGTCAAATACTCACACCACAAATCATGAGTGTTTTCATCTAGGGGGCCTTTGGAAGATTTGCATATGAAGAAGCAACATATTTTGGGTGTGGGAAAAGAGTCCTTCTTAGGACCTGAGGTCATCCCTTATTTCGTTTCCTCTTCTCTGGGGAATCATAAGGTTTTCTTGGGATCTCTCATATTTTTTCAGCCTCCATGGAGTAGTGATATTCTAAGTGAGGATGAATATGAGTCGTCACCTATACGTGGTATCCTACTTCAGAGATGGATTGATCAGGCTTGTGGCCATTCTGTCCAACAAGATTTTTTCCCTCCCACCCATCTCCATGAGTTTCTTTATATGATTAATTACATACTTACTTATGCTTATAACTATTTTATGCTTGAATTATCTTTGTTGTACTACATGATTAAGCACAAGGGGATATACCTTGATGAAATGTTGAGCAGGTGGTTACACTGATTATATAACTTTACCTGACATTTTTATGGCATGATCTTCAGGGCCCCAGGGCCCTAGGTATGTAGGTAGGTCATCTTGATTTCATGAATTTGCATATTTATTTCTTATAGTAGATTAGTTTCATTTCATCTTTGATTTTCATTTTTCTCTACTTGCATTATTGATTTTCATGTTTCTCTTTCATCATATATATGAAAAATACAAAAAAGTTTATTTTCTAGATTAGTTGTCAATTTTTGAATTTCTATTTTTTATTATATGGACAAAGGGTGATAGAACCACTCTACATTTTACATTTTCATGTTTCAGTGTAGGCATAGGTATAATCGGGAGATGTTGAGTATATCATGCACTCTACGACCAATACATGTCCCCAAGTAGGAGCTAGATATTATCCCCGTTTCCTAGGGATAACTAAGAATATGATGTCTCGAGGCCCTCAGGTTATAAACATGGATTATCAAGATACAGATGGCTGACATCGTCCACTTGTACAGACAGAGGCTTGCCTCACCACCACAAATCTCAGAATCATCACGATGGTATCCACCACACCATCCTGCTTCCATAAGACATTGTTTTTTTCTCCATGAGCTACAAGCCATGTATTATGTTGAGTGTCATTTCAATATTTGAGGCATTTGAGAGTGTTGCATTTAAAATATGCTTTTGATTATGTAACGTCTGCTTGGAAGTTATGTTATTTTCTCTGTTTCACCTTGGTGGTTGACATTTCACCCTAGTAAGTGGTCACCCTTAGGGATGGTTTTTCTATTGGGAGGTTCCCTTGACAAGTCATTGTGCCTTTCCCAATCATACTTACCACTTTCCGCACTTCATCCACTCGCCTCCTTGTCTTTTGGTATTTTCGGGTGTAATGACCAAACAAGGGATTGTCCCTTGTTTCATGGGAATAGGGGGATGAAGGCCTAGAGGGAATGTAGTTGTAAAAAGATAAAATTCAAATTATAACCTTCCAGATGCTATCCCAAAAGAGGTATTGAGAACAATGAAATGTGTCTCCTAAAAATTCAAAGACCTACAAAAGGAAAACACATATACACAAATGTCCCACTTATTGAGGGATCTTCACAAGTGTATTACAAACTATACTTTACCCATATGGTACTCTGTGTACCTCTCCCTTCAAGTGACACAGTGGTACTCCCCCCCAAGCTATATGTTACCCCATAGGTGATAGTGGGGAAAATCCCCCTATTACTATACTGGGTCGGAGTATAGGCAGAGCATTGATCTCCCTTAAAAGACAATTATATTTCTAAAATACCCCAAACAATATGACCTTAAAATATAAGAGAAGGAAAAGAGGGTGCACCTTAGGCCCTTTCGGTTGGTGTAGCTCTCTTTCTCCTTTGTAGTTTCTTGGACTACTGGTATCCTCCCAAAGATGACCTGCAAACAATTTAAACAACAAAGATAAGATATATTCTATCTCTAATTATCAGTTTTAGGGTTTAGATACCAATGTGAATGTATTAATCAAATAAGCACAAAAACACAATATTTGGAACATAAACAAAATTATTTTATTCATATGTGAAGATTACAAAAGTTACAACCTTCTCATTGGTAGACACTCCATGAACCTGGTCTGGGCTCCTCTTACTGTTGCTCCAAGTACATCATTCCCATAGTACCTCTCACAATCAACTTATCTCCTTAGTAATTATGGAAGGGATTCTATAGGGAGAGGGATGGAGGTAGAATGCTGAGGCCAAATCTCAGAAAGGGCTGCAAAGCTTGGGCTAAAAGGGGAAGGGATTTTGGTAGAGTTTCTCTGTTATAATGCTTGATGTTGGAAAGGGACCCCAAGACCTCATTTTATATGAAAAAATGATAGTTATTAGGTTTGGGGATGGGCTACAACTGGTGAATTGGTTGGGAAACCCTCGATATCCGTAAACTCCATCGAATTCCTTGCAACTTTTTATTTTTTGCAACTTTGGGAGGTAAAAGCGGGTTGTTTAGTATGCAACTAGCGTATGTACATGGGCTGTCTAGTATGAAGATATCATATGTACATGGGAAGTAGTGCAATAGGATGCATACATGCTCCAAAAAATGGTTTTTTAAATAGATATACTCAACAATAATTTGGAAAATTATGCAAGTAGGAAGGACAATGCCATGTATGCATAGGTAGGGAATTTTAGGGATATAACAGATGCCCCATAATGTGTGAGTTCAAAAGATCAATTGATGGCCTAAATACATTACAATATCTTTACCAGTGGGAAGGCACAAATTCGAGTGAGCCCAGGACTAGAGTTTGAGAGGTCTCCATCTGCAATATAATAATAATATCTCTGAGGTGAGAATACCCATGCTCGAGATGAACTAATCATTTCTACCAATCAAGTACACTACAGATCCATGTCATATGAATGTCTATATAAAGTGTAGCCGCAAGCAATACACAATGGATCTACATCTCAAAATCAATCAATGATATTCAAGTACAATATAATATGCATCTTCAAGAAGCATCAATGCATGTGGATGGAGATGAGGAGTTCATAGCTCTAGCAACAACTTCAAGATATTCAACAGCTTAGGTAGGAGTACCATAGGAGTGTAAGACTCACTACTCTGAGGTCTTCGACATACCGTTGGGGAAATAATGGAGTATCTCAATCATCAGCCACAAAACTTCATTTATTTTGAATCCAGACTTGACTGGACTCACGATATGGTCGACTCATGAAATTCAAGAGACAAACTGCAGAATGGATGACTAAGGTTGGATAAAACTTCCCTTGGAAAAAATCACGAAAGATGATCAGACTCAGGGAGTGTAATATTGACATAAGTCTGTGATGCAAGAGGCACCACAAATTCTCCATATGTTTGGAAGAGTAACCTAATGGAGGAGGACACATCTCTATGTAGAGAGAAAATCTTCCTAAGGTCATACTAGATCTCAATGCTTGGTGAACAAACAAAAGGATGTGCTTTGTCCAAGGGAGACTATCTTGTTGTGGAAAAATAATTGATATATCCCGTCCCCTATTTTTGGAATATTTGATTTTTTTTTGTCTTTTTCAAATTTTTAATGAGCTTGAGAAATAATAAAAGAATGCTACGTTACATAGGAGGAATGAGTGTTGTGAGAAAGAAAACTGGTTTCAAGCGCATGGAACAAACTATGCCCAAGGCAAGGAGACATGTGCAGGATAAGGACACTCAGGGAAAATTCCTCCATGGGTCAAGGTGTCAGACCGCAAAGGAAAAAAGTGTTGAAAGGCTTGCATATAAGGAATGATTTAAAGGTTCATTTGAGAGAAACATGGAGTTGGAATTAGGCAAAAGATGCAAAGATGAGACCTGCAATGTGATTAAGTATGACACAACATGACTTCTTCCATGTGAATTTTTACGAGCCCATAGAAGATAAGATCGATGGTTTTTTCACGTTTAGAGAGTCTGAAAAAATGTTAAATAAGACACCAGGGAGTTCCTTTTTCACAATTAGTCCAATCGGTTCGAAAAAGGGTTAAACTTATACCAAAAAAACGTCTCTTCAAAACCATTTTAACGAGTGTGATTGAGACAAGATCACTCGATGATCCTTTCAATTTTAAGGACTCTTAAAAGAGATTAATGGACTCATAGCCTTTTTCTAGGTTTAGTCTCCTTAGCCTGAAAAAATATAAAATATAATTGAGGAGAACTCTACTGGCCATAAAATTCTCCTGAGGCATACCTTTTTCTGGAATAATCTATTGCTATAAAATGGGTTAAACTCATGTCGAATAGATGTTCTTTTTGGACCAATTAACGAGTGTGAAAGGAACAAGGTCACTCGATGATCTTTTCATATTTAGAGATTCTGAAAATATCTTAACTATGGACTCCGAGGGGGTTCCTTTTTCGTAAGTAATATCCAAGGCCCGAAAAAGAGATAAACCAAAACTAAGGAGAATGTCCCTTTTTCAGAAATTTAGTCCCTTAGGCCCGAAAAAAGGGTTAAAATTACACTTAAGAATACTTTTCTAGTGAATCGAAGTCCCTAGATCATACATTTATTCGTAAATTAGTCATCCGGACTAAAAAAGGGGTAAACTACCACCAGACAGATGGGCCTTCAAATTTGAGTTTGGCGAGTGTGAAGGGAAACAAGATCGCTCAACAATATTTTCAATTTTAGAGAGTCTGAAAAGGGATTAAAGAAGACTCTAGAGGGGATTCTTTTCTCAAGTAATCCAGATGAGATCGAAAAGAATAAATACAATCTCATTGGATGTTGCTTTCAAAATTTAAGAGAGCTTGAAATCCAACAAACCGTGCTCATTAGTGAGTCCCGTGGGTAAGGCCTATTAGACAACTGAGGGGGGGGGTGTGAATCAGTTGTTACCATGCTTCAACAATTATGCTTATTTCAAACTCTTTGCAGAGCACTTAATCACAATCACAATAATGCAGGAAGGTAAGCAATAGAACATTCAACATCAGTCACACATATGAAATATACAGAGACAGATATTTCATGAGGAAACCCATAAAGGGTAAAAACCTCTTCTTCTTCTTGGTATGATAAGTAATCTTTACATTATGTACATTATCATACATATGAGATCCAACTCATTGTGAGGCTACAACCTCTATTTTGCAAGCTGCAACTTGTTGAGAGCACCAACTCTCTATTTTCTCTAGCACCTACTAGAAGGAAGCACCAACTCCCTAGTTTCTCTAGCACCCACTAGAAGGAAGCACCAACTCCCTGGTTTCTCTAGCACCCACTAGAAGGAAGAAACAACTCCCTAAGTGTTGCAGCACCAACTGGATGGAAGCACCAACTTCCAGCACCAACCTGTAAAACAGAGAACAACAGTTCTCCTTTGCACCACCCTGCCACCCTGGTTTCTCTGGCTGCAACCAAATGGAAGCTACAACTCCCTATGTTCAAGAACCCACTTGAACCTCTGAGGAAAATAGTCCTCCCTAGCACCTCCCTACCACCTCCCTACCACCTTGATTATAAAGTTTTCTATATATAAATTTATCACAGTGATACAATATTTATCAATGGCTTACTAGTCTCATCATTGTTCTGCTACACTGCTCTGCTCTACCTACATCAGTGTCTTCCTGCACACCTTCCTTACGCTTTATGTTCTTCTTCCTTTTATGATCTGTGCACCATGTCCCTTCTATGCACCATTCCTCTTCTGTGCATTTCAGCTACTGCACTCTGCCTCCTTCTACACACCTGAATCACTCTCAACAACACCCAATCTCTTCTTTGTTCTGTGTTTTTATTCTCTTTGTGCATCTTCTGCATCCTCAATTCACAATGCTTCTGCATGCTCTCCCCATGTCGAGTGCTCTGCCTGATCATCATTGCAACTCTTCAGCTTCTTTGGCGGTTAAACCCATGCGTCCATCATTACTGGGTGTTATGCTGAGATTCCTTAGCCTCTCCAGCAGTCGAGACTCTTCGTCTTCTCTGTCACAGTCGAGCTCATTCCCTCTGTTTCAGTTCTAGGCTCCAACAGTCTTACATATGTCAATAGCCTCTATGAACAGTCTTCATGACACTGGAATATGCCTCGAGACCCTTCATCTTATTTGGTGATCACCCTGAAGTCTCTTCGAGTCCTATTGCAGAAACCATCAGTCGTTTCTCGAAGTTACACTATGAACCTCCAAGAAAATGCATCAACAACTAAATCGCCAACCTTCCAAGATTCATGATTCAGTTCTTCTAACTAAATCATCACTGATCAATTAACTGTGAAGAGAAACAATATCCCTTTGATCGGATTTCCAAGTATCCAACACCATTTGATTACAAGCATAGGGTCTTGCATTGATTTTTCCATTTTGCATTTCGACATTTTGGCATTTCGGCATTCCTGTGGTGAAGAGTCTCGACTCTTCATGTTACGATCACCGAAAAGGAGCTTAAATTGGTGCTAGCTCCTCCGTCTCACATGACCAATGATGGTGACCATAGCCTACACCAAAAAGTGTTTTCGCATTTCAACATTTCACATGTCGTGAATTCTTGTTGTGAGGCATCTCGACTCTCCAAGTCACGATCTCCGAAATGGAGTTTAATTGTTAGCGCCTTCCTCCAAATCTTGACGATGTGACCACAACCTATGACCACTCGCTAATCATTTGAGCGCTTCTCTCTTCAAATCAACGGTCCACGATCCGTGGTGATCGGACGACTATTCTCCACCCCGAAACTTCAGCTTTCTGGACTTTGGGGGAGAGTTGATGCTAAAACTCCTGAAAATAAATTCCTAGAATGATGTCACTCGATGGCGTGTCATGATCCGTGTGTCTGCCACGTGTCACTCAGAATTGTGATTTCCAGGTTCCTGAAATGCCAAATCAACTTGACACTTGTCCTTATATGATTGCGCCACATGTCCTTTCTGACGTAGGCTTCCACCTGTCCTTGCTGACATGGTTTTCCACATTCACCTCCTGGGTCTGACGGTGCAGATTTGTCCTTGATCCAATGACTAGGATTATTTCGTGATTTCGCATATCGTGAGTTCGAAAGGTTAGGGAACCCCGTTCCTTTGAATTTCCAGTCAGCGAAATGACGATCTTTCGCCACGTGTCCTATGGACCCAACTGTCCAGATCTTATCATGATTTCGAAACTTCACAGGCCTTCATCGTGTCTGTTTCGAGATTTCACGGTTCGCTACTTCAAAGGTTAAAGTTCCTTTGATCTTTGATTTCCCGGTATGCGAAACTCCAAAATGGAGTCTTTGTTGATGTGCCTATTTCGGGATTTCGATGTTTCGCATTTCGCAACTTCGGGACTCCTATGATGAAGAGTCTCGACTCTTGACTCCTCCAACTCCCGGTATCTGAAACTTCGAAATGGAGTCAGATCAACGGTCCACAATATTGATGATTCGACGATCCAGATCTTTTTGTGATTTCGCATATCGCAAGTTCCTGCCATGAGTTGCTTCCTTGAATCTTCCAACTCCTGGTATTTGAAACTCCGAAACGTCGTGGTTTCGCATTTCGCTATTTCATCATTCTTGTCGTGATTTTCCTTGACACCTCCAACTCCCGGTATCTGAAACTCCGAAATGGAGATTAATTTGTGGTTTTGCATTTCACTATTTTTTGTCGTGAGTTGCTTCCTTGACTCCTAGAGTTTACACTTCTGAATGGGATCCAATGATCACTTGTTGAACTTACCATTGCCATGCCATTATCCCTGCGCTTATGGTCATGATCTTTTCCATCAATGACAAACACGCATACTCTGCACTATGTCTTTTGATCTTATCAAGCTTGCTCTGCTGCGTCTTCGCAAAATACTTTTGGTGCCCGCTTGGCACATTCTTCCTGTACTTAAGCCATCGTCGTTGTTGTACTTGCCATCAATGACAAGAATACGCTACCTATAAAACATGCCAACAATCTCCCCCTTTGGCATTGATGGCAACAAAGGCACCCAAACTCTTTTCTCCCCCTTTGGCATTGATGGAAACAAAGGCACCCAAACTCTTTTCTCCCCCTTTGACATCAATGTCAAAGAACACATGCTCCCCCTGAGATGTTGCAGTATTTTTAGGAGGTATCAGATATTACACCAACACAAACTCCCCCTGACATGATGGACTCTCTTATTTGAGGCCTGCAGAATATTTGTATCTAAACCAAAGTCTTCTCCTTCTGATTCTTGGACCTGTTCATCTTCAGCTTCCGCTGTATCCTCTGGAGAATACTCAAAATTTATCAACTCTCTTACTAAGACTCCTTCATCAACCTTTTCTTGTCATAACTGGGTGACTCCCCCTGTCACTGTTCTCTCTCTTCTTCTGACTTCTTTCCCCCTTTGTTCCTAAAAGGTTAGCTTTCCCTGACAAGGTCTTTCCTCTTGTTATCTCTACAGGATGTCATGTATATCATTTTGTAAAACAAAATGTTGTTGTTGAGGATGTTGTTGTCCTACTGAAACACTACGTAAT
>SNQJ01S0061585.1:0-16866 GCA_010110895.2 Picea sitchensis | reverse complement strand
ATCTTCTTCTTTAATTGCAGGGGAGGATTCAACATCAACATTGTTGTTTTTCCTAATGCTTTTAGCCACCACTTGTCCTGAGTTTACAGACTTTATCTTACAGTCTTTGGAAAGGACCACCTCTTTACATCATCTGTCACACATTTGACATACATTGAGAAAATTATGTTTCATCCCATCTATAGGAAGATCATCTTGAGAATCTCCTTTTCCATTACTTAAACTCACCATCCCTTTATCCTTGTTTTTACCTAGTTCATCATTTTCAAGGATCACATTTCCTGTTTTTATTTTGCTTATAAGCATAAGCCTATCCTTTTCTCCAGTCATGTGCTTGGAACATCTACTATCTATATTCCAGGGGTTCTTTTTTCTTTGAGCCGACAACACTAATCCACACTTATCACTTTGTTTCTTCTTCCAAACCTTGACATTTTCAGTAGAGGAATTCAAATCTGATTTATAGTTCTTTAAGCGACAATCAACAACTTTATGTCCATAGTTATGACAGATGTAGCATTCTGGTTCGTTCATTAAAGAGTCAAAACGATTGTTATGCTTAACTTGTGTCCTTTTCCCAACCATCAAGTGATTTGCAATATGTGGAGGTTTTCTACTTAGGTGTCTCATTCGTTGTTGTGGCAGATATCTATACCTTGAATGTCTTGCTTGCTCATATCTAAATTTTAAAGAATATTTTACAACTTTGTGACCAAAGTTAGAACAGAAAAAACAATATCCATAGAAAAATCCTTGGTACCTGGAAAGTGGTTGTCTTCTTTGATAAGGTCGATTTCTTCCATGCTGATGATTTCCTTGAGTAGGGAGTGGATTATTTATTTGTTCTATAGATTCAGTCCGAGCACCTTTTTCTTTACTCCTCCTGGGCGGTTGATTGTCTTCCTTTGTTTCTACAGGTTTGTTGTTTTCATTGGTTGTAGATTTGACAAACTTGATGGGTTCATTGTTTCTTGGCTGACCACTACTTGATCCCTCTACATAACCCAAACTAGTTTTCATCTTTGGATTCCTTTGCTGATTCAAAATGGTGGCTAATCCTTCTAAGGCTTTGATACTTGACAGATTCTGATGATACAAGGCTTGAAACTTCTCAAACTCTTTCCTTGTTTTCATTACTTCTTCTTCCAGGGCTTCAGATCTTGCCTTCTTTTCTGATAACTGTTGTTTCAGGATGTCCTCTATTTTCTTTGCCTCTTCTAATTCCACTTTTAGGAGGGCAAAGTCTTCATCAGGTTTTTTAGTGCCTTTCTTGAACTGTATCAGCAATTGTTTTTTCTTTCTCTTCTTAAGTCTGAGTCTGTCAATCTCTTCCAAAGCACTGATCAGCTCTCTTTCCAAGTCAACCACAACTTCTTCATCATTATCATGACTTCCTATTCTTTTATTATCATAATCCTCTTTGTCCATAAGCATGAAGTCATTTACCTTATCTTCACAGGAAGAGTCACTATCGGTGTCTTCTGAGGAGTCATCATTGTTTACACATAAACTTTTCTTTCTATCAAATCTTTTGGATTTGTACTTCTCTTCACCTTCAGAGTTCTAGTCCTTCTTCTTGTGTGGACACTTATTTGCAAAGTGACCTATCTTACCACAGTTAAAACATTTGAGGGGAATCTTGCCTTGATATTTTCCTGATCCTTTCTTTATCCTTCTCACAAATTTTACCTCAATATCATCTAAATCTGAATCAATATCCTTGTTTTCTTTAAAATATGCTTCTCTAGTAATGGATTTATCTTTGTTGATTCTCATTTCATATGCAGTTAAAGTTCCTAGGAGTTGATCAATGGATAGAGTTTTAAGATATTTAGTTCTTCTATTGCAAAGACTTTTGGATTAAATTTATCAAGCAAAGATCTTAAAATCTTCTGAACTAAAATTGATTCTTCAATCTTCTCACCAAGACTCTTCATGGCATTCACAAGTTCTTCAACTCTTAAAAAATACTTGCTAATTGTTTCATCTTCATTCATCTTTAGTTGTTCAAACTTCAACCTAAAAGTTTGAAGTTTGGCATCTTTTACTTTCTCATTTCCTTCATAGCTACTAATAAGTTTATCCCACATTTCTTTGGCAGTTTGAAGATGCATCACCTTTACAAACTCGGCTTCTGAAAGTCCATTCAAGATAGCATTCATTCCCTTAGCATTAAACTAAATTCTAACTTATCATCCTTGGAAGCTAGCTGCTTGGGGCTTTATGTATCTAGTCTCTACATCCCAAACATGACGCCCTAAGGCCATTATGTGTGTTCTCATTCTAGCGTTCGAGGAAGAAAAATTTGTTTCATCAAACTGAGGAGGCTTAGTGGCTAAAGTCCTTTCATGACTTGTCATATTTAAGATTACACATCTACCTTTAAATAAAGAGGCGATTTCATTACCAATTGTTGGACAAGCGGGGGGGGATCGGTTATCGTGTGTAAACAATTATGCTTATTTTAAACTCTTTCACCCAGAGCTTGTAATATTACAATAATGCAAGAAGGTAAGCAATAGAACATTCAAAATTAGTCCAGCATATTCAGTGAAATATACAAAGACTATTATATTTCACGAGGAAACCCATAAGGGTATAAACCTCTTCTTCTTCTTGGTATGATAAGTAATCTTTTGCATTACGTACATTTACCTATGAGCTCCAACTCATTATGAGGCTACAACCTCATTTTGCAGGATTTACTTGCAACTAAGAGCCTGAATCTTTGTTTTTCTCCTGCTTCACTAGGAAGAGCACCAACTCTAGTTTCTCTAGCACCCACTAGAGGAAGCACCAACTCCCTGGTTCTCCTAGCACCCGCTAGAGGAAGCACCAAATCCCTGGTTTCTCTAGCACCCACTGAAGGAAGCACCAACTCCATAAAGAGATGTTATGGCATGGCCGGATGGGCTTTCAACTTCGGTCACCTGAGGAACCAACACCAGCCAACAGCGAACAACGGTTCTCCCTTGCACCCCCCTACAACCCTGGTTGCTCACAGCCACAACAGGATGGAGCTACACCAACTCCACGTGTTCAAGCACCCGCCAGACCTCTTAGGATATGATCCTCCTAGCGCCCTACCACCGATTATAAGTTTGCTATAAATTTATCATGGTGATACAATAATTATCAATGACCAAGCTACTTGGTCTCATCCAGCGATTACCTTCACCTTGCTCTGCTCTACGCATCGGTGTCTTCTGCGGTCTCATCACTGTTCTGCTACACTGCTCTGCTCTACCTGCATCAGTGTCTTCCTGCACACCTTCCTTACACTTTATGTTCTTCTGCCTTTTATGCTCTATGCACCATGTCCCTTCTATGCACCATTCCTCTTCTGTGCATTTCAGTTGCTGCACTCTGCCTCCTTCTACACACCTGAATCACTCTCAACAACACCCAATCTCTTCTATGTTCTATGTTTTTATTCTCTCTGTACATATTCTGCATCCTCTATTCACAATGCTTCTACATGCTCTCCCCATGTCGAGTGCTCTTCCTGATCATCATTGTAATTCTTCAGCTTCTCTGGCAGTTAAACCCATGCGTCCATCATTAGTGGGTGTTATGCCGAGATTCCTTAGCCTCTCCAACAGTCGAGACTCTTCATCTTCTCTGTCACAGTCGATCTCATTCCCTCTGTTGCAGTTCTAGGCTCCAACGGTCTTACATCTGTCAATAGCCTCTATGAACAGTCTTCATGCCACTGGAAGATGCCTCGAGACTCTTCATCTTCTCTGGCAATCACCCTGAAGTCTCTTCGAGTCCTCTTGCAGAAACCATCAGTCGTTTCTCACAGTTACACTATGAACCTCCAAGAAAACACAACAGCAACTGAATCACCAACCATCCAAGAGTCATGATTCAATTCTGCAAACTGAATCGTAACTGGTCGATTAACTGTGAAGAGAAACAATAGCCCTTCGATCAGATTTCCAAGTATCCAACACTGTTGGATTACAAGCATAGGGTCTTGCATTGATTTCGCCATTTCGCATTTCGGCATTTCAGCATTCTTGTGGTGAATATTCTCAACTCTTCATGTTACAATCATTGAAAAGGAGCTTAACTTGGTGCTAGCTCCTCCCTCTCACATGACCACTGACGGTGACCACAGCCTACACCAAAAGGTGTTTTCGCATTTCGGCATTTCGGCATTTTGCATGTCGTGAATTCCTGTTGCGAGGCATCTCGACTCTCCAAGTCGCGATCTCCGAAATGGAGTTTAGTTGTTAGCACCTTCCTCAAACTCTCGATGATGTGACCACAACCTATGACCACTCGCTAATCATTTGAGTGCTTCGCTCTTCAGATCAACGGTCCACGATCTGTGGTGATAGAATGGCTATCCTTCGCCCCAGAACTTCAGCTTTTGGGACTTAGGGGAGAGTTGATGCTAAAACTCCCAAAACTAAATTCCTGGAATGACGTCACTCGATGATGTGTCGTGATTCGTGTGTCTGCCATGTGTCACTCAGAATTGTGATTTCCAGGTTCTTGAAATGCCAAATCAACTTGACACTTGTCCTTATATGATTGCGCCACATGTCCTTTCTGACGTAGGCTGCCACCTATCCTTGCTCACATGGTCTGCTAGATTCACCTCCTGGGTCTGACGACGTAGATTTGTCCTTGATCCAACGACTAGGATTATTTCGCAATTTCTCATATCGCGAGTTCAAAAGGTTAGGGAAGCCCATTCCTTTGACTTTCCAGTCAGCGAAATGATGATCTTTTGTCACGTGTCCTATGGACCCAATGGTCCAGATCTTATCGCGATTTTGAAACTTCACTAGCCTTCGTCATGTCTATTTCAGGATTTCAGGGTTCGCTACTTCAAAGGTTAAAGTTCCTTTGATCTTTAATTTACTAGTATGTGAAACTCTGAAATGGAGTCTTTGTTGATGTGCCTGTTTCAAGATTTCTGCGTTTTGCATTTCGCAACTTCGGGACTCTTGTGATGAAGAGTCTCGACTCTTGACTCCTCCAACTCCCGATATCCAAAACTCTGAAATGGAGTTACATCAATAGTCCATAATCTTGATGATTCAACGGTCCAGATCTTTTTGTGATTTTGCATATCACGAGTTCCTGCCATGATTTGCTTCCTTGACTCCTCCAACTCCCTGTATATGAAACTACGAAACATCATGGTTTCACATTTCACGATTTCATCATTCTTGTCATAATTTTCCTTGACACCTCCAACTCTCGGTATCCGAAACTACGAAATGGAGATTAAGTCGTAGTTTCACATTTCGCAATTTTCTTCCGTGAGTTGCTTCCTTGACTCCTAGAGTTTACACTTCTGAATGGGATCCAACGATCACTTGTTGAAATTTCCATTGCCATGCCATTATCCCTGCATTGTTGGTCATGATATTTTCCATCAATGACAAACACGCATACTCTGCACTATCTCTTCTGATCTTATCGAGCTTGCTCTGCTGCGTCTTCCCAAAATACTTCTGGTGCCCGCTTGGCACATTCTTCCTGTACTTAAGCCATCATCATTGTTTTACTTGCCATCAATGACAAGAATACGTTGCCTGTAAAACATGCCAACAAGGCCAAGAAAATATGATGAAGAATAAGGATGAGGATTCAACACAAAGTCATGGCCGCACTAAAAGGGACTCGCGTGACTATGAAGTACTTCAGCATGGACACCAAATGGAAAATAAGGTTCTAACTAGGATTCCCATGGAAGGAAGGCTCTACCACATAAAGTACGACACGCTTATCAACAATGAAGGTTAGTGTCACAATTCGGTGGGGTCTATCCTAATGCAAAAATAAATAGGAAACGGATAATGCAAAAATGAAAGTAGGGAAAAACCTAATGTATATGCCAATTTCGAGGTCAATTCATGTCAGAATGGATTGATACCATGAACAAATTTCAAAGAAAAATTTATGATGCTGTATATAAGGCCAATAACACTCATCCATAAGTTAATAAATCCAATATAGATAGAAACTTCAGAAAATAAGAGGTGATACTGAATACAAAACTTGAAAAAAACAAACCTAGACTGTACAATATGTACAAGGTACCGCACATCCTTATGACTCATGCATGGTAGTATTTCAGGTAGAGCCCACTGCTAGACTCTGACCAAGGGTCTATTTGATAGTCAACTTGGAAAGTCTCCCAAAAGGGAAGAAAACACAAACCATAGTGTAAGTCTTCCCATGGTATAGAAACCATAGTCATGGCTTCAAGGATAGCCTCATCCATAGGCAATCCAAAATACGAGAAATCACATGAAGAAGGAGGGTCAATAGTCCCAAAGGGAAAAGAAAACTAACCATATTCCATATGACGAGTAGGGTTGGCAATCCCAATGAATAGTCTATCAGCGAAGAATCACAAGCACAAAGGCTTGAGGATCTACAAACAACGAGATCAGAATTGAAAGGAAAATCAAGATCACTTGGACCAAGAGGGGGAAGCAAGGAATCCCATGCCCCCATTGGATAAACCAATGGATCAATTGTTGAGACCAAGTATTGAGAAGGAAAACATCAGTGAACAATTTCCTTCTAAGGAGCAATTGAACATTGGGGATAATATGCCACATAATTAACCCGTGACAGGGTAGAGTCTACATGAACACTAGGAACATATAAAGGAGACACCACAACATTCATAGCATATACATAATCATGCCCAAGAAGAATATTGAAATATAACGGGCCTTGCACCACTATAACATCGATAAGGACAATCTTCCCACCTAACGATATACGAAACCGAGGAAGAACCCCCAAATATTCACTAGTGCGTCTGTCAAAAGCCAACAGCTCATCTGAAGCAGTCACAAGCTCGGGAGAACGCAATTCTTTCCAAGTCGAGGAGGATAAAATACTTGTGGAGGGTCCTTCATCTACAATACATCGGTAAATGTTTTTTGAATTAACTTCAACCCATATTTGAAAAGGTGCAGAAGAAGGAAGGTGAGGCTCAATAAGGTCATTCCAATCAAAGGAAACCATCCTAGGACTTGGAGGGGGTGTGATCAAAGTGAGAAAAATTCCCCCTTGTTCTGAAAGTACTGAACTGGAAATGTTAAAAACATAGTCGGTAGACACATCAATCCCCATCAGAAGAGTGGGATCATCCAAATATTTCATCGACGTGACCACTTTGTTAGACTCGACACTCTCAGAGAGAAGAGTGGGATCAACCGAAGATTTCATCGGCGTGACCACTTTCTCAACCACTGGTTGAATAGGTTGTGAGACAACATGGTCTGAAGGCACATCACCCCCAAAAAAAGGAGTGAGATCGGTCGAACATTGCATCGGGACAACCACTTTCTCAACCATTGGCTGAATAGGTTGTGAGGAAACCTCAGAAGACTCGAAATCAAAAGAGCTTGCTGACAGGGACTACAATCTTTGTGCCTTTAGAAATCCAGGGCATAAATGAGTAAGGTGATCTCCCTTGCAAAGATTACAAGGGAACATAGGATTATGTCCTATCCGTTTGGGTTTCTCAATAGAATTAATGTCCCCAACATGGCTAGAAGTGGTTTCCAATTGCACATATCTAACATGACTTGCAGAGGTTAGTGATTGGTCGATAACATGATTCACAGAGGATACAGACCTATCGCCAGTATGACTAGAAATGACTAGAATTCCCCCCCCAGCATGACTTGCAGAGGTTGGTGATTTGTTCTTCTTGTTCTTCCTCTTAATATTTCATTTAGAATTCCGATTACTAGTGGATATACTTTCACTAGAGAAGGTAGAAGGAGGAGGACAAGAATTTGTTGAAGAAGGAACATCAACATGATGCACATGACATAAGGTGCTTAAATAAGAAGAATCAAGAGAATTATGTACATTTGGAATGGTACCAAACCAAACCAGTAGTCCCACATTCAACCCAGGAATGTACAAAGTGGCCATCAAAGGGACACCACCATTTCCGAAGAAAGGAAAAACAAAAGAATCCCCTTGCGAAGGGGTTCCTTGGTTGGTATCGTCATAAATTTTTTCCATGAAGAGGTTATGCATAATTCCTCCCCTTGTAGGATCGTTCAAGTTCGTAAAAATATCCTACACTGACTATGGTGAACCAGTGGTATAAAAAAAAACTCTTATAAAAAGGCGGCTCCACGTTTCTAATCAGAAGACCGAAAATTCCTCATGACTTGCAGAGTGGGTGGTCTACCACCTTAGGTTAGAGACCCAAAAGAATGACTGACTAAATCACTATTGAAAACTAGGGACCACATAACACACCACTAATAAGAAAAGCCTAAAATTATACAAACCAAACAAACTACCCTTCTCAATGCTTTTGACCCAGGGAGATGAATTCTTGATCATCGAAAGCATTCACAAAGGAAAACGACTGGCCTAGAGAAGCAGTTACCCAAAACTACGATCGATGGTCCCTTGGGGTGTCTCCGAGAGAGTACAGATTCTGACTCATGTACCATGATACACCCCTTGTGGTCACTGGTGTGTCAACCTATATAATGGAAACTAGGACACCAACTTGTAATAAACAACCAGGGGGGTACATTCGATAGTCAAGCGAGTGTATGGGTAGGGTAACTAAGACCGAAGATCCTCCTGAGGCCTGAAATGAAACAAGGCCAAAATCACTCTTAGAGTCCATTGGATGGATCCAAGTGTCTCAGAGGTTTGGCACAATTCGAGTCAATAACGCTACAGGATTCACCCCCAACACACACTCTCCCAAATGCTTTGTCGAGATCAGGAGTGTATATCTCCGTCATCATCCTCCACGTGGCCTCATGTTTGACTCATGTGTGAGAGGATATTCCTGTATTGAGTAATTACAAGGTGTAATTTTCACACCCTAGCACAGACACCTAAGTTAGTTTTGGTTGGCCTTGGAGAGTTTACCTCTCCACACCTGATCCAAGGCCCTAGCCTAAGTTGTTGGTGAACCCTAAAAAAGTGTTACTAATATATTTTAGATTAGCACGTTCATTTTAGGGGCTTTCCTTACTCAAGGAATGGAAGTGCAACTTGTGTTGTTTAAGACTCTTGTGAAAAATAAACTAATTAGAACACTTGCAAAAAACAATTTACACTAATTCTACAAATAAAAAAGAGCTTCAAACAAAAAGCATGAACAAATCTTCAAAACTAAAAATGCAATTTTTTCTCCTTTCAATGCAAAATGCACAATGCAACTTTCGAGTGAAACAAAAGAGCAAATGAAAGGATTTTCTTTCTTATTTTTTCTTTTGAAATGATTTAAAGATGAGAAAAAAACACAACACTATGCTAATTTCTTTTTCTTTTTCAAATAACAATGCAAAGAAAGAAAGAGACCTAATTTTTTTTATATTTCCTTCCAATCAAAGAAGAACTAACAAAAGATGCTAAAATAAACTACAGAATACACGATTCAAAATACAACTATTTTTTCTTAAAAATTCAAGCTAAAAATAAGACAAAAAAACTAGGAAACACAGAGGGACAAGAGGATTTTTTTATTTATTTCATAAACAATCTGAGCCTTGCAAACTGTCTCAACCCCAAACAATAGAGGCTTATGGAACTCACGAAGACCCAGGAACCACAAATTTCCTATAGGAAAGGAAACTATTTTGAAAAAAATCTCCAAAAGAACATAGACTTCATCTAACCTACATATGTACGCGGGCTATATATAATGCAGACCGCGTATGTACGCGTGATGTATAGAGAACAGGGCGCCTACACCTCTGTAAATTATCAAAAAAAATAAAAAAAATTGGAAAGACAACTTGGGCAAAGGAAGATGGTAGGCACCTGAAAGGTGACCAGAGACCCAATCTGACTCAGAACACAGAAAACTCAGAAAGAAACTAAAAATCAAATCTAACCAAGATCTCCCACTAAGACCCTAGAGAGCATCCACAATGGAGTCATCAATTCTGCTAGTGGGGGAAATCCCCCTATTACTATTTTGGGTCGGAGTATAAGAAGAGAATTGATCTCCCTTAAAATACAATCCTATTTCTAAACTACCCGAAACAATATGACCTTAAAAGACAAGAGAAGGAAAAGAGGGTGCACCTTAGGTCCTTTCAGCTGGTGTAGATCTCCTTCTCCTTTGTAGTTTTTTGGACTGTTGGTATCCTCCCAAAGCTGACCTGCAAAAAATTTAAACAACAAAGCTACAAGATATTATATCTCTACTTATCAGTGTTAGGGTTTAGATACACATGTGAATTCATTAATCAAATAAGCACAAAAACACAATATTTGGGACATAAACGAAATTATTTTATTCAGATGTGAAGATTACAAAAGTTACAACCTTCTCGTTGGCAGGTGCTCTGTGAACCTGGTTTGAGATCCTCTTTCTACTGCTGCAAGTGCATCATTCCCATAATACCTCTCACAATCAACTTATATCCTTGAGAAGTAGGGAAGGGATTGCATAGGGAGAGGGATGGATGGGTAATGCTGAGGCCAAATCTTAGAAAGGGCTACAAATATTGGGCTAAAAGGGGAAGAGATTTTGGCAAAGTTTCTCTGTTCTAATGCTTGATGTTGGAATGGGACCCCAAGACCTCCTTTTATATGAAAAAAGGATAGTTATTCGGTTTGGGGAGGAGCTACAATGGGTGAATTGGTTGGGAAATTGTCGATAGCTCGTAAACTCCACAAAATTCCTTGCAACGTTTTACTTTTTACAACTTTGGGAAGTAAACACGGGTTGTTTAGTATGCAACTAGCATATGTACGCAGACTGTCTACTATGTAGCTATCACATGTACGTGGGTAGTAGTGCAGCAGTACACGTACATGCTCCAAAAAATGGTTTTTTAAAGAGAGATCCTCAACAATAATTTGACAAATTGTGCAAGTAGGAAGGCCAATGCCATGTATGCATAGGTAGGAAATTTTAGGGCTATAACAATAGGGAGTACCTAGTTGTTCTGGAATTTAATTAATTAATGACATTAAATGCTTTTGGAAAAATTATAGATTGAAAATGAAGGTGCAACACACCCTATACAAAGGCACCCATAAATGAGACACTACGATCCCTTGTATGTCATGAAGCCCATGCAAAAAAGTCTTTCCCACATGCATTTCATATTATCCACATGGATTAGAGGGGGGTCCACCTGGGGAACACTCCCCAACTGAGGGAATGATTCACCCAATAGGTCACTTTGTCAACCCTCCCATACCTAAACTTGGCAAGTTGCATAGGGTCTTTGAGCACTTGTTTAATTTGATGAGGTGGTTTTTGATGCACATGCTGAGGTGGACCTTTTATTTATTTTATTTCCTTACCATGATGCATTTTAATTGATATCGTTAGAGGGCGCATTCATTTTCTTTCCAGGACCTTGCTTGGTGGACAGTTTTGGAAGAATAAGCCTAGCTTGGGCTTCCTTGGGGCATGAATCCCATAGGGTGGATACCATGGCCCAAACACCAGATGATTATGAAATGATTTGGAGGCTTTAAAGACACCATGCAAGGTCTCACCTATCCCCTACAAGCCCAAATTGTTTCCTTTGGAGGTAAAAATGACACTTTGAAGGGCTTGACATCGCCCTAGGGCTAGGATTTTGGTGGTGGTGGTGTTGACTTGATTGACACTTGGAATTTGGATGGAGAGAAGACTTGTCTTGGTGGAGGAGACCCTAGCGCATGATAGGGGGTACTTTGGAGGCCCAATGTTTCACCTCCTAGCTCAAACAACTTGCTAGAATTTCCAAAACGCCACCCTAGAGAGGGTTGACATCATCTTTAGGGTTTCTTGCGTGCAATTTTTAAGTAAAATTTGAATTTGATATTGTAAAGGGGAAAAATAAAGGGAAATGTCTCCCTTATTTTTTGGTTTACCCTAACTTAAGTGGAAAAACACTTTTTAGGAGTTTTGTATAAAGAAGAATCATTTCATTTCATTTTATATCATAGCTTTCCCATCTTGGAGAAGATATTTGGCTAAAATTTGCGCCCTCTTCAGGAAACTTGGATATCTCTCTCTTGTGCAACTATATTTTGGTGATATCTCTTGGTATATAGTGGAGCTAAGGTGGTGTGAACCTCTTGGAGGCATTCTCTCTTGCTTTGTGGTGGAATTTACTTGGTGAACTAGGGTTTTATATTTCATCTCTCTTAGAATTAGTAAGAAAAATATACAATTTGTTAGTGCTTCTTTATTGTTTCATAGTTTTATAGGTTGAAACCTTAGGAAGAGTATAAGTGCATACATCCTCCCCAAATATTTGATCTCATTTCTAGTTGACAAGTCATTTTAACCAAGGTTGCTACAAGGGGTACAAGGGTGTACACCCTCCTAGATTTGCCTTAGTTTGACTTGCATGCCCTAGGGAGTAAAAGGGATTACACCCATAGGGATATTTTGGATATAAATATCTCATCCAAGACTCTATTTACATAATATTTTAAGCGCACTAATCGAATTATGCATTGGAGAAATAAAATTGCTTGCATTGGGTAAACATGATATTATGAGATTTTCAAATTGTTTGAAGTGGAATCAATTTTATGCTCTACTACCTTGCTTGAGACACTAGGGAGTTTTCTTTTGACAAGGATATATTATTGCTGTCATAACTTAAATATACAGCCATTAGGGCTTCAACAAACCACTCTATATCTTTAAATTAAACTTGCATTTCAACCATGGAAATTTTCTAGTAACCCATCACTATCTTTCTACTGCTAATTGGTGAACCTTTTGTCATATTACTTGATTGTTTTAGTGGTTGAAACTTGATGTTGTAGAAAATATTTTATACAACCATTTGGTTGTTACAAACATACTCTGAAAAAATCATAAACCAACCCTCTAATACCACTAAATTTTGTGCTAAAGTATTGGGAATTAATCTACATGTTTTGTGCTTCATCTCTCAATAAATATTTGATGTTTTGAGTGGTTAAATATACAGTAATTAGATTTATTATTCGTTGATATATACTGTTGTTTAATGTTGTAGTTTGGGAAAACAATATTAAATTGCTTGACCATTCAATCTTTGAGCTTGTATACTTGTCTCTTCTTGTGTCTCAGGTAGGTGCAACTATCTTCCGTAGGTACTCAAGCACTTGGAAACCATTAACCATCTCAGAGACTTGTTACCAAGCCACTTTCCACTTAGTAGTTTAACCTATAGGGGAATCATCTCCCATAATCTCACTTTCCATCTCATTTCCCCCTAGGTTTACCCATTATTCCCCCCTTGTGTAGGATTTATCCTTCAATAAAGTTAGGGGAGGGTTTATCTAAGGTGACAGTGGGTAGACTCTCCCATAGTTATCACCATCTTGCGGATTGGGTCAGAATTTTCCCAACTTAAAGTTTGTGCGATAATAGGTTCTATATGGATTTATATCAATATAGTTGATGCTACAGTATAGTCCAACAGAGGAAGGATAAGAACTAGAAAATGGAATTAGGTTAGGGGGGAGGGTGATTCGGTGTAGTTGATAGTTTTGTTGCACTTTAGTCATATAAACCTAATGTCTAATTTATTCCCTTTTTATTGATTTAAATTCTTATTTCAATTATGATGATCTAGGTAAATGTTTCATTTGTTTTGAATTTCCATGATGATACATATGGATGTCGGTGGCCTCCCACCTATTCCAACTGGTTCATTTTGGCAGTTTTCCAGTTCGACAATTTTTTCCTAGTTTTCGTGTCCCTGACTTTCAAGGCCATTTTGAGGCCCTAAACAACATTTTTAGGGATCGCCACATTTAAATATATGCAGGGCTTGCCACATACAACATGTGTATTCCTCAGATATACCTTTCCAACGGGATATTGTGCGCCTAAAACGAAGATCATATGCAAAATTTACGACCCCAGGAAGTTGATGTACTAACTTACCCAAACAGGGCCCACATGACTTTTGGCACTTCATCTCCTAGGGTTAGGTTTTTGGATGTCTAGGGTTTTTGACATTCCTGTTTATTGTAAAAAGGACTTGAGAGCCTCATTGTAATAATCTTCTAGTGAATGAGCGTAGCCATCACATCTCTTCTCAGAGATAAGCCGCCACCATTCTAACAAGCTTGTTTTCCGCTGCATTTTATAGTTTCATCTTATTTCTTTATTGAATAGAAACTAGTTCTACTATATATCTGTTATTCTGTGTTAGGCATATTTTGATAATAATCTATATTCATTTCTTTCTTCTCATAAAATCTAGATCAGTGGTATCATAGCGGTCTGCTCCTTGTCATTCTTAATGCATGTCCCCAACGAGGTCAGGGTACAAAGAATTGGGTCTCGAGCTTGTTTCTCTTGAAGACAAAAGATATCACACACCCAAGCGACCTCTCATGGTGGGAGAAAATAAAGATGAAGGGACATGATATCCCTTCAAAATGTTTCTCGAGGAATCCCTCACACAACAAAAGAATGATATGATAGATATTTTTGCACAAATCCTTCCGTGGCTACCAACATGCAACGCATATTCCTCAAACGGAGGTGTCGTCCCCTTCAATGTAAAAATCAACTTCGATATTCATATATTTGAAGGTCAGATAAATGAATATGTTGTAGAGAAATGGTTGAATCTTCTAGAAGGTTGTTTCTCTGTCCATAACTTCTCGAATAGAGAAAAGATTACTTTTGCGCTCCTCAAAGTCATTCCCCATGTCAAATATTGGTGGGAAAAATTCTGTGAGGAAAAGGAAACAGAGGAACCATCATTATTTACATTCGTTGTCTCCTGGGAGTCCTTCAGGGATTCTATTAAGGAAAAATACTACCATGTTGGAAGTTATGACGACCTGTATACAAAATGGACCACACTGCGGCAGGAAAGAGACCAAGCAGTGCCTGAGTTCAAAAATATCTTCCATACCTTGCGCACCAAGCTGGGTATCAAATATTCTGAGTGACATCTAGTGCTCTAGTATCGCGGTGGTCTACATAGATACATCTAGGCCAAAATAGAGTTTCTAGACATCATATCCTTGAGCGCGACCTACTGATATGTCGTCAAAATTGAGCAGAATCTCAAACAAAAGACGTGGCAATTTGGGCCTGGGAACCCCTCAATGCAAAATCCAGGAAAGGGCGGCCCCAACCTACAGAAAAAAGGACAGAGAAAATATGGACCGCCTCAGGACAACCAGTACATGCCGTAAACAAATAAGGACACTAGAAAGACAAAGAAAGATACCGAGAAGTGGTGCGACTTCCATAAGATCCGTTGGCATAACAATGTTGATTTTTGCTCAAAGCACTCGCTGGTGGCTGAGGTGAAAGCATATGAATCAGATGTGAGTTTTGACTCTGAATCAGAACCAAAAAGGGGGAGACAAATCATTGATGCAGAACCTAGTGCTACTGTTCCTACCATCAAGATCCATCCTAGTGAACAAGACAAGCTAGAGGAAGGCGATCACATTTTTCATTCACAGATGTGGGTGAAGGGTACCCCGTTGCACTTCATCATTGATAGAGATAGCCAGAATAATCCCATCTCATCAGAGGTTGTCAAGCGACTCACCCTGCAGACAACACTGCACCCACAACCCTACACCATCAAATGGATCTGCTAAGGAAGAAACATCCACGTCACCCAACAAAGCTGCATGTCATATGACATCAAGCCCTTCAAAGATGAGGTATTGTCTGATGTTTCCCCTCAAGAAGTTTGAAATTTTATTTTTGGCCAACCATATTTATGGAAACGCCATGTTGTATATGAGTCTATGCCTCGCAGTGTTATTATTACTTTGAACAAGAAATTGTACAGGATACCGGAGGCAGTCCCACCTAGTGTTATTTCCTTGATCTCTGCCAAGAAATACAGGAAGGTCATCTCTCAGATGGGGAAGTTTTTCTTCTTCGTGATTCACTCTTAGAATGAGAGAAATATTGTATCCACATCCAGGGTCTCCACAACCGACCTCTCCACACAAAAGAAGCAAGTGGATAAGGTCGTGGAAGCATACTCATATATCTTCTCCTCACCTACCAGGGTACCTCTGCACTGTCAAGTCAAGCACCCCGTCAATCTGACCCCCGAAACACTGAATCCCAATGGGCCAATCTACCGCCACTCTCTGTTAGAGAATGAGGAGATCAAGTAGAAAATCCAAGAACTTATCCACAAGGGGCACATATGTCCCATCTCACCACCTTGCGGGAGCCTAATTGTGTTGGTACACAAGAAAGATGGAACATGGCAACTCTGCATTGATTATTGAGCCTTGAATAAAATCACAGTCATAAACTGGTACCCGATTCCCTTAATTGACGACCTCCTTGATCAACTCATGGGGGGGAAATACTTCAGCAAGATTGATCTGAAGTCTGGCTACCACCAGGTCCCAATAGAACAAACAGATGTATGGGATATTGCCTTCAATTCCAAGGAAGGCCTTTTCGAATGGTTGGTCATGCCCTTTGGCTTGACAAATTCTCTAGCCACTTTCATGAGGATGATGGACAATATCCTACAACCATTCACCAATAATTTTGTAGTGGTGTATCTGGATGATATTCTTATTTACAAAAATGCTTGGGAAGAACATGTGTAGCATATTCAGTAGGTTATGCACACCCTGTGGCAGCACAAGATATACACCAACTTGGAAAAAATCTCCTTCGACATGGACAAGATCCATTACCTGGGCTACATCATTGATCAACATGGTGTACATGTGGATCCAGCCAAGATCCAAGTCATCCATGATTGGCCATCCCCAACCACACTCACTGAACTTCAAAGCTTCTTGGGCCTTGCAAATTTATACCACAAGTTTGTGTTGGGATTCTCCCATATTGCATGGGCCCTCAACCAAGTAACTAGGGGTGGTGGTAAGGATAAATTTGTGTGGGGCCGGTCCCAACAACAAGCATTT
>SNQJ01S0061584.1:67051-83409 GCA_010110895.2 Picea sitchensis | reverse complement strand
ACGGGCAGGTGTTCTCATTTGGGACTATACTTCATTATTGGCTGATTGGCCGGACCTTCTGATTTTGGTGGTAACCTGTGAAGGGGAAACTTTAACTCTGACCTTATATCTCAGCCTCTTCAAAACCCCAGGTTGTCAGGGACGTCTCCCCTGGGCTAACCTCCCTAAATAGAAAGAACCTCCCCATTGTGGTGACATTGGGTGGGGAAGGTTCCTGTTTCGCCAGTTTGACCCTTATCCTTTAGCCATTTTACCTAAACTACAAACTGAGCGATAACAAGTAGTAAAGCATGTGTTGGGATATATACGAGGCACAGTTGGATATGGCCTGAGATATGCCTCCAATGTGAACTTGAGTTTGCAGGGATATGTCGATACAGATTGAGCAGAGAGTACAGTGGACCGGAAGAGCACATCCGGTTGTTGTTTTACCGTGAAGTTTGCCATGGTTTCTTGGTGCAGCAGAAAACAAAGCTCTATGGCCTTGAGTACCACAGAAGCAAAGTATATAGCATTGAGTGTGCGAAGCAATGTGGCTTCACAAGCTTCTAACAGATTTACTTGATCATGAGATGGATTCTATGATGATAACCAGAGTTGTGTGTAAAGCTCTTTGAGAACCTAGTGTTTCATGATAGATCGAAACATGTTGAGATAAAAAATCATTATATCAAAGACATGGTGCAAAGGAAAGCAGTACACGTGTAGTACCTTCCTACACATGAGCAGATTGTAAATATCTTCACCAAACTGCTTGCCAATACGAAGTTCATGTACTTCCATGAGAAACTGACTTGGTGAAGAATACCTCTCTAGTTGAGAGGGAGTGTTGATGACTACAGCCAAGACAAAGTTCGAGTACTTCCGTGAGAGACTTGACCTGATGGAGAATTCCTCCCTAGCTGAGAGGGAGTGTTGATGATTACAGCAGCGTGAGACATCCTCCACGACACAGACTGATTGAGTCGAGAGCCCATGAGTTGGGTGTGTGGTTCCTATCTGAGACAGAACTGGAAAGTAGTGATGGCCTCCTCCTTATAGAGAGTTGAGAAGAACTCCAGATGATTCTCATGTGTAACGCAGTGAGAAAGAAGATCTGCTAAGTTAGACATACTTGTGGCTGAGCACAAGGTGAACGTGTGAATTCCCATGAGCTGGGTGCATCATTATGAGATAGAGATGAAAATGATGTATTAGCCTCCTCTGAGCAGAGAGTTGAGATGATGAACTCCAGATGACTCTCCTGTGTAATGCAGTGGGAAAGAAAATCTGTTGAGTTGGACGTGCCTGTGGATGAGCACAGGTGAACGTGATCCCAGTGGCCAAGCACTAGTGAGTGGTTCTCCTGTGAGACGCAGTGTGATAGAGATATGGACATCCCTGTGGATGTGCCCCTAGTGGTTGAGCACTAGTGAGTGTATGAGATCCCTTGCTATATTGTTCAAGAGTCAGACTTACCTGTAACCCTATTTGTAATGTAAAGGGTACAGGTCGGCCCCACCTTAATGTAAAAGATAATTAATGTAAAAGATAATTAATATAAAAGATAATTAATATGGCAATTATTAATTATATTTTGAGTTATTGAGGTCGGCCCTATTGTGGCAATAGACACATCATTTGATGTGACAAGTCTTATATAAATAAAGGTGAATCCCCATTGAGGAAACACACTTAACATTGTGTCATCTCATAATTTCAAAAGTTGTGGTTTGAAATTGTGAGAATCACAGCACCCTCTTGTGTGCTAAGTTTGGCGATGGTGTGGGAGGCCTTTCTCTTGAAGAATATAGCGAAGGATTGGTTGGGTTGTCTTCCCTTGTTGAGAAGGGTTTCCCAGGATACCTCTTGTGTTCTTATGCATGGTTATTCTTCTTGTGATCTTGGTTTGTTGCAGTGGTTATGGTTCAATTTAAAAGCTAAACAGAAAATTGAATTAAATGCATGAGCCATAGCTCATTGAAAACTCAACAAGTATCCCCCTAATTTCACACGCAAGTTCAATACAAAATCCCAAACAATGAGCAATGTCGGAGGTCCAACAAGGAGAGAATAATCTCATTAATGAGTATCACCTTGACTTCACACTTTGCTCAATGCGGGATCCCAATTAAACAATAACCAATATTGAATTTACCTAATTAAAACTACTTTGCACAGCCCCTATTTTGCGTGGAACTTACCTCCAGAGATCATGCCGAAGCTCGTAGAGGAGGGGTCAGGAACATACTGAGGGGAGCTGAGGGGATGGTTTATTTCCAAATTGAAATGCAGAAAGTAAATTGCAAAATTGAAACTAATCTAGAAATTTAAATTTAATCTACAAATTGAAATCTAAACTAAAGATAAACTATGGAAATGAAATCTAAACTACTATTTTGCAGTGTTGTGATTGATTTTATTACTGGCTTTATCTTACTAACTTAGTGAAAATTGAAAGCATAAGCAAAATGGCAAAAATTGAGACAATCACACAAGACACCAATCCCCCAGGGGGGATGAAGACTGGGCACTGTGTAGCCCACTGATTTTATTAATCTCGGTTAGAATCTTTTTTAAGAAGACTTGTGATCCTTCATTAAGGGGGATCAACAAGTTTTACAAGTTTAACGAATGTTTAGGAAGGAGGATAGGTGCTTCCAAGGTCCCGGATAGTCCAAATCCACCCAAATTCGGCAGTCTCCCCTTGACTGTCCACAAACCTGCAAAAAACAGCAAGGTATTTGGGGCAAAAGATGCCCAAAAGAGCTTTGGAGGACCCTGCAAAGTATGTTAGATGATGTACCAAAAAAAAATATGCAAAAATTTCTAAGTAAAACCTACACTAAATTAGCCAAATGAAACCTAATGAAACAAGAAAGAAGAGCCTTTTCTTACTGATATTGTTTGCTGTCCTAAAACAGTGAAAACTATATCAATAAGTTTGCCCAAATTTAGATTTTAAAACCCTTAGAAAAAGAACTATGTAATGTTCCCAAGCCAATATGCCAGGAACATCACGTCTTGCATGAATTTTAAACTTTTACTGGTTGTGGCATTTCGTTAAACACTTTGCTTACTATTGTTTCTTAGGTTGCGCTTAGGGTTATACTGATGACTTTAATGTGTGTTTGCAGCAATAAAGAAGATACAGTAATGGAACATACCTCAACCATATGCAAGATCAACAATATGATAGACAATCCAAAATACCTCAGATCTAAATACGAGAATGATGCAGATCTGGAATGATTAACAAATGGATCCAATAAATACAATAAGAGTTGCTACAAAATGCTCTGATAAGACAATGTAAGCCTCCAAAGGCTAAATAACAATGAAGACCAATACAAGAATGAGATATGGATCGTATGAAGTGCCAAACCCCCAAGCTGGAAGATGCCACGCCCTGTTGGAACACTGAATAGCCTCAACAATTCGGCCTTGCTGCCAAAGATGTCCAAACCCTCCGGTAAATATGCCAAACAGTAGATCAGGAAATGCAAGAATATGCCAAACAGTAGATCAGGAAATGCAAGAACAACCCAAGTGCTCAAATCCTCAAAATCCCTCTCAAACCCATAGATCTAACTTCCCTCCAAGGAATGGTGCGCCCCCCTAGATGCCTGAAACCCTAGATAATTCGGCCTCCCTCCTGGATGCCTCCAAATGTTCCACCAAACCACTAGAATGACAGATCGGGGCCTGGTTAACTCACTGGTGAAGTCCCAAGCGAAATAGTGAAGATCTGGGCTAGCAAATGACTGAAACCACTTTCTGAAGTTTGCTCCTCTCCTCCAATTCGTCCCATGCATCTAATAAATCAAATGGCACATAAAACTCCTCCTGAATGGACTAGATCTGATGTCCAAGACCCTGCAATGAAAATCCAAGTGCTAGAATCTCCAGGAGCCCTGCCAATGACCTGCAACGAACTTCCTCAATGGATGGTGCGCCCCCCTTGCTGGAAACCCCCAATGGTGCACCCTCCCTCTCTTATTGTGCCTATGGCTGGTGTAGAACCCTCCTGCACTGAGTAGATCTGAACTAGAATGGTGTGGGGGAGTATTGCATCCCCAAAACCAAGCTTGGGACAAGCTAGGTGGAATCTTTCACCACCGAATCGTCCTCTAGGGTTTGTTAAGTCAAAACCCTCAAAACCCCCAAGGTATGGGATCTCTAGCTAGAAGTCAGATATCAAAATGATAATCATACATGAATGAGAGAATAGAGGCCCTTGCCTCTCCTTTATACTTCCTTCTCACCTTGTCCCTCCAAAGTGACTTTCATTTTATTAATTATTAATTAAATCAGTTTAATTAATTAATTAACCTTTTTATCTCTTAAAAACACCTTATCTCTCCTTGTGGCTTCCCTAGCCACTGAAAGTCACTTCTCATCATCCTATCTTGTAGTGTTGTTCCTCCCAATTCCAGTGAACTATTATACTGAGAGGTTCCTCTAGGATAAACGATGCAAGCCGAACCCCAAAATATCCCTCAATAGCTCCTGTACTCGATATAATCTCCATCTGGCTAACTTGGTCATCATAACATCTTGTAATACCCTGATGTCCCAAAGTGGGGCCATTACAAACTACCTTTAGCCTTTGAATTTATTTTTAAAACTAGCTAAATGATAGATTGTGCAACAAGCATAACTTCCAAGCATCATGATCCATTATCTGACTTCAACCCATGATCCTTACTCAAATGCATAATGCATTAAATATAACACTTTATATGAAACAATGACTAATGTACCTCGTGTGTTGGACCACCATCATCGGATGAACCTATAGATCAAGTGAATGTGCTAAGCTATGATGAGAGGGGAGGCATCTAAGGGGTCGTTGTCTGTGGAGAATGTTGATCATCATGTATGGGATCAATGTCTGCAAATGTGGATCATGAGGCATGACCTCCTCTAGTTGCCCCTAGGTGAGAGGGGGTAACAGGCACATAATGAAATCCATCACCAAACACCACCAATGTGAAGGAATATTTTGAGATTACTCCAAATTGGAGTTTTTGAAAGTTTTTGAGACAAGATATGCCTCAAACTGCATCATGTTCAATCCTCAGTTGAGGYTAAGCAGCTATTAGTTTCTATGGTGGTGAGTCAACTTTGGGCTGAGTGAAGACRAGCACATTCAAAGTGGGGAACTATGGTGTGGAAATTTTGTATTGATGAGGATTGGTGAAGCAAGATAGATTTTTGGCTCAAGTTCACAACACTTTCTTTTCAGATACTCCGAAGTGCCGACAKGGACAAACCTTTCCTGGGAGAGGTTTACACTGGCATGGATACCATAGTTGAGAAAACTATGGAAATCATTTCACATGTGTCTCCTCATTTTTTATTTGTTGATGCTCATTTCGCTAATTTTGTGAGGAAAATCATTATTGAGAGGTGAAACCAATGCAACACTCAATTGCACACTTTAGCACATGCCCTAAACTCAAGATTTTATAATGAAGACCTCATTGCTCAAAACAATGGGAAGAGGAAGTCACCACATCAGGAAAGGGAGGTGGCCAATGGAGTGAAGAAAACCCTTATGAGAATATTTCCAGCTCATCTACACAAGGAGTTGAAAAAAGAATTTGCTAGTTTTGTTGCTGGATTGGATGAATATTCAGAGATATTAGCAATGGATGAGAGGAGCAACATGAGTCTAATTAGATGGTGGATTTCTCATGGAGCAAATGCTCTACATTTGCAAACCCTTGCCACTTGTATTCTTTCACAAGTGGCAAGATCTTCATCGGCAAAAAGGAATTGGAGAACCTACGATTTTATTCGTTCCATGAAGCGCAACAGGTTGGATTTGCAAAAGGCTAAGGATCTTATCTATGTGCAATCTAACCTTCGCCTTGCATCTTTAAGGGTCCAGAATATAACAGTGGGCCTTATACAGATTGGGATGTGGATCCAAAATCTTCTAACTTGGACATGTCTCTTGCTGCACTAAATCTTGAGAACCTAGAAGTGGAATTGGCAGTACTTCTTCCACTCCACAATCCATCGCTAAGTGTACATATCGTTTTATTTTTCTTGATGAAGATGAGGATGATGACTATTAGCTTTGGCAGCTTAGCTTATGTTTTATTTCAATGTTTGATACATGTAGCATTGTAGCCTCATATATAAACACTGATTTTGGATATATAGCCTCATCTATAAAGGCTGTTTTCAGATATTGCTGCTTGCATAATGTAATCATATATGAGAAATAATATAGAGATGGGTTTGCTAGTAAATTATGTCTTCTCATTTATGTTTTTCATTTAAATGTTCTTGCTCATTTATTCATAATTCTTTCTTTCAAAGTTTCAATATAATGTCCTATTTATAAAATAGCACATTATATATATATATATATATATATATATATATATATATATCATGTTCCCCATTTCCAAAATTTTGGGGGGTTCACATTTCCAGCACGTGCCAATTTCAGAAATTCATACTCATTTCTCCATACCGTGTAACTTAGCCTATAAACCATACAAGAAACTAGCCTTGCAAAGAACATAGGATGAGAATGGCTATCAACTCCTACTTGTCTATGATATCATGCAAACCTAGATTCAGCACAGATACCCCAAAAATTAATGTCACCTTGTGAAGAACATGCTAAAACTACGATTGTGCAATATCCTAGGGTATATTATGTTGTAATTGATTCATAATAATGTGAGAGTTTTATATATCTCTATTTTTGTCCAATGTATGTATTACTAAGGATAGCCTTAGCTCTTTGATATTATATCCATGAAATATTGTAGGTGGAACAAGTTAATAAATCAGTAAAAAAATTGTGGGTACATTAAGATGTCATCATATTTTGAAGACGATCTATACAAGATCAAACAATATATAATTTCACGTGACAAATCAATGACTGCAAATTTGTACGCCTAGGTAGATACATGGCAATACCGTCTCCACCAGTTGCTTTAGAAAGTGATGTAATCATGGTAAGGCACATTGAGATGTAAAGAAATATGTAACTTTGGTTCACACACAACTCTTGCAAAAGGATGAAAAGGATGAAAAGGATGTAAAAAAAGAGCATATGAGTCTATGACCCATGAATAATTGAAAGAAAAAATAATATGCCAGACGAGACGTGGGTCATTGCCATTCTTCACATAGCTCATCTCCCGAATTTGTTCCTCTGTATTATCAATATAAAGTCTGAATAAGTTAGGTGAAAGGGATCAATCTTGTTTTAACCAAGGAATCACTCTATGTCTATACAAAATCCTATAGGGTCGGGTCTAGAGCCAAAAGCATCTCAGAGAACCATTATTGTCAAGATGACATATGCCCAAGTTGTCAATGGTCAACAAATGAAGTTATGTGAACCAGTTGACAAGTACCACCCTAACTATTAGAAAAACTTGATTCGCCTGTTCCACCATATAAGTAGAAAACATCATAATCGTCATATCTCCACCATTCTAAAAGATTCCCTTGTTAAAAGCATACCTCTTCAGCTTCCTGCTCATGTTTTGATTCCAGTAGCTTTGTTTCCATTTCCTGCAAATAAAGCTTTTCTTTAGCATATTCATTAAAAAGTCTAAAAACTATTGACGTGAATGAACTCTCACACAACTCACCTGTACTCTAGATCTCTTAGCTTCTTGTACAAAATCATCAGTATATCCCTCAACCTTGGTTGCAGGCTCTACCAAGAGGAAAATACGATCCAAATAAACTAGAACTGGTTCTTGACCCAATCTGCTCCATGGGACCTAAAATTTAAGTCAAGGTTCAAAAAGAATCAAGACATTTATTAAAGCATGATTTCCTTAGCGAGAACATTTACAGGTAGGCAATTTTCAATCTAGTTGCATATTAGATACAACATTAAATAAAGAACAAACCTTCAATTTGATAGAACCCAAAAAACCTGATTTCACTTTTACAGGCAGCTTAAGAGCATTCAGTGCCTCTGGCCTCAATTGCATATTTGTCAATTCAACATCCCCTGCAAATTCACATATTAAAATATTTCAAACTTCAAAAGGCAGAAAATAACATTCATTGAACAAGTTCAAACTTAACATATAAGCCAAAAGTATGTGGACTCTCAGTTTTAGCTTTAATAAACCATACAAAAGGCATGCACTGCAACTCATAAAAGATTGATGTTGACTTTTCTTGACATATATGTGTATATGAACTAATCCCAATTCATGACCTTAATAATTGCAATGACTAGTTGATATAGCTTGGTTGTTATGTATCTGTTCTCAACACACAAAACACAATCATAGATTCACAAAGAAGAGAGCGTGATAGTTATAGTAATAGCATGGATGTATGCCTACTCAAGCAACCAGTGATAATCAAGTCTAGTGTCTTCTACGTGATGGATGATCCACATGCTTCTCAAGAAAACCATATGGCCAACTAAACTTTCCCACACTTCAAATGGCTGTCATTATTTCATCAAACAGGTAAAACTATCTTATGTGACTTCACGTCTTCACCAATAACTATGAACATAAGATATTGAACCTTAATTTCCTGAAGCTTCTTACTGCAAAGGAAAGAAAATGTACAATTATGTTGACAAGCAGAGTTCCTCCCTCAACCTAACTAAACTTTCAATTGTCCTGACATGTGGCAAATGCAGGTGCAATCATATATCATATGCATAAAACCCAATGTAAGTGCTTAGCTGAACATAGGTAAAAACACAGCACAAACCCCTGATTAATATTAACAATTTCCACCTGGGTAGGCAGGTGCAAGGGGGGTGCTTTATGGCCCTAGAGGAATCAAGGAAGTCAAGTTCTATTGGAATCTAGGGACCTCTACAAACAACAAAGCAGACGCTAATGCAGTTTTGCAAGCACTCCAGTTTACTAAAGACCGTCAAATATCCCAGTTGAACATTGTTGGACACTCAAAAAACACAATAAGGTATTTTGTGGTGGGCGCGGATTCAAAGGATGTGGGGTTGATGGCCATCATTGGTCGCATCAGATTGAATCTAAACCTCTTCACCTCTCATTTCTTTCATGTCCTCGGGGAAAATAATATACAAGCAGATTAAATGGCCCCTAGATCCTTATGGATAAATGGGGAAGTTTGTTTTTCCCCCTCCCTAATGTTTGAACTACCATTAGAAGGCAAGAATCGTGAGGTTGACRTGGGCATGGAGGGCGCATGCGAATGGGCACGCATCATCGTGATGTCTTTAAAGGTGGGTGAGGATCATAGAGACTTGGCTTCTAGCGTTTTCCRACAGCAATCGTGGGTCTCGAGAATTCGAGGRGAAATGACTCGTGCGAGTAGGGATATCTGTGTGTGGAAAGTACATTGGAGGAGTTCCATGGATTCGCACCTACGGGAAATGTCAGTTTTTTTGGGTTGATTGTCMTCGTTCCAGGTTATGGAAGGGGCCGAGAGGTACATGAAACGGTGGAGGATAGCTCARGTTCCACGAGTGCTCGCGTGTGGTTTCAATGGCGGCTCGCATTCCTTGCATGGAGCAAGTAATTGAGACGAGTTTGGGTTGGATCTGGCACGGCTAGAGGGAAGGAAATATGTCCGAGAGTTGGATTATGAATTTAATGGAGGRCCATAGATTGGATGGGTCTGGTGTGGGATGTCGGTCGGTGGCTTCTATTTCTTCTACAGGATTGTGGTTTCATGGGAAAGGTTTTTGGTCTGGCTTTTTGAGTTTCCTCCCAAGCCCGGTGAGAATTGTCAACGAATAGTTTTTTGTGGGGTCCCCTTGATTCTATTCAGTGGTGCATATTGTAGTCTCGTGTGCCTTTCTCTTTGGTTAGGGTTCTTCACTTCTGCAAAGGTTGAAGCAATGGCAGGTGGAGTAAGACGTTATCAGCAAGAAGGGCTAATGGATGAGGATGAGACAGTAGATCAATATAGGCTCCAGATTTCGGTTAATGCATTGAATTCAACAGTCTCTTTCATCATGGATACTCTGGTCTCAGGGTCGGCGACGGATTCCTCGCCTATGTTGGGTGCAGCTCCTATCCCTGATCTGAATGCTCCATTAGAAAATTCGGATCTAGAGAATGAGGTTCCAACTGCCCAACCACCTTCTGATTATTGAGGTTTTGGCAGCTGCAGGAGGCACTTTCCTCCTAGACAACCTTTCTTAGAAGAGAAGAAGATTCTAGAAGTCCAAGGAAGACCATTGAACAATGGAAGAACACCCCGGAAGAGAAGTCGACCCACAAGAAAAGAATAAAGTGAAATTAGAATCTCCAGAGAAGTAGTAGACCCAGCTAAAGTGACTTGAAGACTATAAATAGAGAAGATGTCTTGCCCATTTGGACACACACACACACTCACTCTCACTGAAGAAGGAAGCGCAAGTCTGAGGCAAGCAAGAAGACACAGTACTGCGACATCTGAGTTTCTTGGTTATTCTTAGTCGTGGTTTTCTCTTGTGCACTATCTCTGGGAAGAGGTGCGCTATTGTTGTATGGTGCTGCTACTGTAGCTGATAGTACTAGTTTGTGCGCTAGCCTAGTGGTAGGGTTTCTTCATTGTCTGTTGCTCTTGAGAGCTAGTTCATGGTTGGATTATTTTGGACAAAATCTATCTAGGAAACGTAGGCTTGGTTTTTCCCCCATTTGGGGTTTTCCTAGGATAAACTCTTCTATTCTCTTGTTCTTGTATATGCTGCTCATATTTCAGTACATGATATAATTGTTAAAGTGAAAGAAGATCTAAGAACCCTGGTAACTCTATTGCTCTGAAAATTAAGAAAATCTAACATGGTATCAGAGTTGGTTACCTTCATAACAGTTTAACCATTGGAAGGAAGATCGTTTGCAGCAACACCTTGTTGCAGTACCTTGTCGCTGCATAGTTATATTTTGTCAAGCTCGTTGAGCACTAGTTCCAATGCGTTGGGACTAATTTCACCACAGAGCATTTCTCCCTACCCTAGCACACCCCCTGCAACACTCTGTTTGCAATTTGGTGAAGTTCAAAATTTGAAATTTCTCAGATCTAGGGTTTCTACCGGCGAAAATGGTTACCAGTATGAGAGTTGAAGATAGACTGGATGGAGCAGATAACTTCATATACTGGAAGCATAGGGTACTCCTCATTCTAGAAGAGAATGAGTTATTGGATCAAATCAAGTAGGTGCTTCCAAAACCAAAAGAAGAAGACGCTAAAGCAAATTTTAGGAAGAATGAAGTCAAGGCCAAGAGGATCTTGACAGACTCAATTAACGATCATCCGATACCTAATGTATCAGAAATGAAGACACCAACGGAAATGTTTGATGCCCTAAACAGACTATATGAAAGCAAGAAGACCAGCCTGAAGCTTACTCTAAGGCATCAACTTAGAAACGGGATCAAGGACCAGTTAACAGCTATTGGAGACTCGGTAGACGATGCAGAGCTTGTAACTACTACACTAAATGGATTCCCCTCTTCTTGGGACCCATTTGTTCAAAGGATTTGCGCAAGAAGTAAATTGCCCAAATTTGACAAGTTGTGGACAAATTGTACCCAAGAAGAATCTAGATTGACATCCAAACCGCTAAAGACAAATGATGAAGAAAATCAAGCTCTTGTCGCCCATGTGAAGAAAAGAAAAGAGAGAAGAGAAGTCAATCCAAAGAAAGCTAAAAGAACACGTTATAAGAAGGATGCATCAAAAGTCAGCTGCTACAATTGCAAGAAGTTGGGACATTGTGCCTCTCATTGTCCTCGTAAGAATGAACAAGGAAAGCATCATGCACATGCAACAGGCATGGAAGAGTCCACACCGCAAGAAAAGACAAAGGAATCAAAGGATGAAGAGTATGTCTTTTAGACAGTGGTGCTTCCAAGCACATGACCGGGGAGTAGGAGAAATAACTCAAGTGAAACAGCAGCAGCTAGACTCCAAGTTTGCATATCAGGTTTGATATTTTATATTGTTGCAATTTAAGTAAGTGTTGTAACTAGAATAGCAGTCTTTAGAGTTCTATTATTGCTATTGCAGTAGTTGTGTACTACTATGGCAGCAGTTGTTTACTACTATGACAGCAGTTGTGTACGGTTGATAGCATTGTAGTAGTTGTGTGCTACTAGTTGATTGCTATGTAGTCATGGAGACTACTAGACTATTTGGAAGTAGTTGTGTGGTATTGGTTGATTGCAGCATAGTCATAGAGACTGTGGGGAATGATTTGAGCCACCGATGGCATGGTAGTAGTTGTGTGCTACTAGTTGATTGCAGAGAAGTCAGTGGACTACTAGATGAAGACATCGTGGAAAGATACCTCCCTAGCTAAGAGGGAGTGTTGATGTTTTGGTAGTTGCGGGAGGCATTTTCCTCCTAGACAATCTTTCTTAAAAGAGAAGAAGATTCCAAAAGTCCAAGGAAGACCATTGAACAGTGGAAGAACACCTCAGAAGAGAAGTCGGCCCACAAGAAAAGAATAAAGTGAAATTAGAATCTCCAGAGAAGAAGTCGGCCCAGCTAAAGTGACTTGAAGACTATAAATAGAGAAGAAGGCTTGCCCATTTGGACACACACTCACTCACTCTCTTACTGAAGAAAGAAGCACAAGTCTAAGGCAAGCAAGAAGAGAGAGTACTGCGGCATCTGAGGTTCTTGGTTATTCTTAGTGGTGGTTTTATCTTGTGCGCTTGCGAAGAATCAAAATACAATTATTTTCCTGATATGAATGATTACACCCACAAGATCCTCTATGGCTTCAGCGTCCTCACATTTGCACTATGGCTTCTGCCGCTAATAATTAAAGACTCATCTATCTATGCAACTATAGTTCACGAATAGCCACAGATGTTTCAACATGTGGTGAAATTCTGTATTCTGCTTTTGTATGTTGAGATATCCAGAGAAACTCTCATTTTCTATCGCAGAAACCATCAATTGCCCGAGAAAGGATTTAAAATTCATCAATGCCAAAATATTTTAAAGAGAAATATTGTAAAAAAACTGAAGTTGGACAGTTATTTAAAATGAAATGGCTTAAATAATGCTGTAATAATTGTTTAATTGAGATAATCCGCAAAATTTTAGGCTTGTAAAGATAAAAACGAAGAATATATTAGTTTGGAATTTTATTTTGGAAGATAAATCTTTAAAAGATTTTACTTTTGGCTAATATTGGTTATTTTAAGTTAGTCCAATAAGCGTCGTCCGTTTTAAGGGAATCCAACCAGGGAATCCAAAGTGAAATCGCAATTTTAAATAGAATATAAATTTGGGTGAAATCGGATATAAATAAATAAATAAATTGCATTTTTAATGTATAAATGGATGGAAAACGCCGAATAGAGAATCGACCACATCTTATAGAGAATAGAGAATCGACCACACTTGCAGTTCCAACAATTTCCGTTTACACAAAATGATTGGAAAATATACCCAGAAAAGAGGGGAAAAAAGCCAAAAAGTAGAACGACCAAGGCATAGGAAATACGAAAAGCAAACTTCCGGAACTTTCTTGGCTCGATCCTTTTCGAAATCGATCCGCTCCCGTTAAAAGATCAACAAAACTATCACATAATCCATTACAGTTACAGCCACGGAAGACTAGAAGTAGATTTCCACATTTATCTAAATGCCTCAAATTCAACTGACTAAAGCATTTGAAAGTTGTTCAAACACTGAGCGAAGCAAAGGTCGGCGACATTTAAAATGAATTTACCTCTCCATACGCTGATCTTTAAAGCTTCCTTCGACAGTCCTCTCACATAATTACCGAGGTATTTTTGTAACAGGAATGCTACTTTGTCCTCCAACATTTTGGCTGCAGGAAATTAGCAGAATTCAAGAGGCCTCTGTCTGATACCCCTCCAAATGAAATTGTTAGAGAGTTCCAACTCTTCGCAGATTGCTGTGATTCTTGGCCATCAATGCAAAAACCCTCCGATCCTAACATTCAGGAAGGAATCATTCAAAAAATCATCGATCTTTACACATCGTAAAACGCACGGAACTGAAAACAGTAAGGTAGGCTCAATGGCTTCCTCCAACTTTGAAGTTGCACCCGGTGTTTTCCGGCACGTTCGCAGTAAGTCGGTGATTTAGCGTCATTATTTATATCTCCCGCGTCTGAAGTTCCATTAATCGCCTCTGCGACTCCGAATATGTCCACCGTCGATATCTCGTAACGTGCACGTTGTTTAAGGAGACGGTAAAGCGGCCTTAAGAGATTTAGACTCGCACGTTATGATGGCCATGTGGGTATCAATAGAGAGCGTCGATATCTGACGTGGCAAACGTTTGGTCGGCACGTTCAAATTGAGACACCTGGCAAAAACCTAATCTTTTCCCGTATTTCACTGTAAGACGATCGACTTCCATAATACTAGTTTAATCCCTTTTTGAAAATCTTGGCTGTAATAGAAAACTAATTTACTTTTTATAATTAAAATGTAATAATGCACTTCAGGTTTCTTTTACATGTAATTTGTTGTTTGTTGGTTTTATGTATGAGATAAACTTTTGATATTATTTGTTACATGTAATATTTGGTTTTATGTATGAGATTAAGGTTAAATATTATTTGAAAGTAGATATTATATAATTGAAAATTGTTTTATACTTTTAGACTATGATTTAATATTGCTTTGAGTTGGTCAAGAGTTCATTTTTTAAAAGTAAGGACACATGATAATGGCTCAAGACCCAAAAACTTTTGTGGAAGTTCGCGCCTTTACAAACCACCTATGTGTTATTTCATGTGACTAGTTTTTGTTTGCACATAATTATGTTATTGCACACCATGGTCTTAAGCTTGTATTGACAAAGGCTAAACCAATAACTGTAAATATTGTAGGCTTTTCTGTGCTTTGAAAAAATGCAACAATAGTATTTAAAGCAAAGAATAGAGCACATCTACATCTTAACCATGGCAAGTAATATGCATTCATCGTTCAATGTTTAATGTGTGTGTGTGTGTATGAGACGCAAACACCCAATCCTCTGGTGAACCAAGTCGGTTCACTAGGTAAATACCCAATGTAGGTAGGACAATAGGTTATAATCCATAAAGGATAATATATTAAATAAAATGTATATGAATATGAGATGATGAGATACCATAAGAATGAGGGCCTTATATACCCACATAGGGGTGCCCTTACATGAAGAGACGTGGCTTTTCATTGGGAAGGTGTCTCTTCATTAATTATTCATTAACTTTTATAATGTATTTATATTTATTATTATATATTATGTTCATAACATTGTCTTCCCCTTAAAAATGCTTTGTCCTCAAAGCATACTTATGGAACACTTATCTCTTGCTCTAGCTTGTAATATCGTCTCCTTATTCTTTATTCCTGAATTAGTGATCGTTGAGGACTTGAAACGATAAGATCTTCTAAGAGTTGTGTAGAACCGTCGAATTGTAAGGGAGTTTGCCCAGCTTAAATCGATCTTCTGCACAATGGAGATTTTATAGGGTTCTTGTAGACAATCTGATGTATTTTGACTCCCATGATAACTTCTACCTTGAGCATCATTTGTAATGGAGGTAATAATTTTTGACATATTTGTCATTGTTTATGTGGATACATTGATTGGTTGAAGTATTGAATTTTGTGATTAGGATGTCTATAAGGCATCCTTGCAACCTAATCTTTACTTCATGTACTTGTAGCTTCTTCTTAATTAACACTTGGAATCGAGTTTTCTTCATAGCCCTTGCTTGTTTTTACTTTGACATGTGAAGACCTCTTTACATCAACTGAATCCCTTTGAGTTGTAAGGTTGATTGGATTTGTATTAATTGCTTTATCCACCATCATGTTTTTTCCATTTGAAGACTTATGTAGATCCATAGGTTCAGTCATTGTCTCTTTATCTACCAATAATTCCTTATTGATAAGTTGTTCTAACTTGTCTTGTATCATCTTCTTATCACTCTTTATCTTCTTAATCTGGGTGAGTAAACTTTGATTATGAGCTTTTAGGTGACAAATTTCTACGTCCTTGTTTATGACAATTTTGTCACATTCTTTTTGGATCTCAAGTATTGACTGTTGTTTGTCTAACAGTAGTATTTTGGAGATCTGATCAAGATCTTTTGACGTAGATATTGAATCTGACTTTACTAAGACGTCATGTAATTTTATTTTTATCTTCTTGTAGGAAAACATTAAAAAAAAATTCTCAAGGTTTAATATTAAGCTACCCAGCGTCTCTAACCAAGTCGAGCCGAGGATTATATCAACCTCTTTGTCATATATAATTGTAACCTCGAAATTCAATACAAGTTTATAATCTTCAAGTGCCAATGATAAATCCTTGATGTCATATGTATTGCAAAAAAACAGGTCTTTTGTTTCGATTACATTTGTCTTTGAAATTATTAATTGATTCACCAAATCCATACTTATGTG
>SNQJ01S0061584.1:50299-64793 GCA_010110895.2 Picea sitchensis | reverse complement strand
TCTTCTCACTCTTTGGAAAAATATTAATAGCATAACCCAACACCAAGAAGCTATATAAAATGCATGGAGGAGGTTGCATTTATATTCCAAAGTTGAGTTGGAAAGAGAACTAGTTCCATTATGAATGCTAGAGGTTCAACAATACAAACCCATATAAATGATTCGACCACAAGGATGGCCAAGTTCCCTTCCATTAATGGAAAAGGAGTCCATGACATGATGGGTCCATTTTCACTCATCGAGCTCAAGAGGTGACTTGAGGCATTAGTGTGCAACAAAAGTGCTCAAGTCATGCAACTACAAGTATCATGTGGGTATCAAAAGAATACTAGTGTGATTGTACAACTAATGAAGGAATGGTTGCATGACCCATGTGATGGTTTCACAACCCATGCGATGGTCACACAACTAATACTAAGAATGGTTGTACAACCATTGTGATGTACAACTTGAAGTTTGACTTAAATTTGAGTTATTTAATTAACCTATACTCCATGCCTTGGATCATTTCAATGTGGTTAATGATGATTTATGATTTCTTTTGATAAAATCAAATAAATCTCCTAGTGGACCAAATTGGTGTGGTAACACATTTCCATCATCAAAATGATCCAACACTTGGAGTATAAACCAATTAATTTAACCAATTTTGCAAAAATGCACATGTGCTCCACACAATTGCATGCTTAAGGAAATTGGAACACTCTTTTGATGAGTTGAAAATGTTTGTGTGCTCCCCATGCCTTATTGGAGCATGACACAATGCCAAATTTTCATGATCACACTTAAAAATATTGAACCCATCAATTTTTTGAAAGACTCCATGGAGAGGCTAACTTATAGACCATATTGTTGCACACTTTCAAAATGCACTCCAAGGCCTCTATATGTATTCCTGGTGCAAATTAAAATGATAAAGGAAAATAACATAATGTGGTGGTAACTACATAGACATATTTCCCGTTATCTTGAACAAATGAAACTTACGTGTCTACACAAAATGGCATGGGGCCTACTTTGACATTTTTAGGCATGATTATCGGGCATGGGGGTAAATGCATGCTCTGCCTAAAGTATTCTCTCATATGGTTAAGGAATGCGGGGAAATGTTTGAAGATGATGGAATTGCATACTCCCATTCTCGTAAGTCTCATTTCTTTCCCCCAAATATCAAATGCAACAACTCGTCAAATTTCTTCCTTGGAAAATTCCTACTATTAATAAGCCTTGTTATCGCACAGTTTGTAGCCAGGATAAACGACTATAAGATAGAAGGCCATATTGGCGTAATAGGAACCAATCCCACCCAATGTCACCATAATGGGATGGTTCTTTCTCTTTAGGGAGGTAAGGCCCAGGGGAGACGTCCCCAGTGACCTAGGGTTTTGAAGAGGGAAAAGGCTAATAAGATAAAGGTAAGGTTTTCCCTTTCACAAGTCACCACCCAAACAGATAGTCCGGCCAAAGGCCAATAATGAAGTAAAACCCCCAAAGAAATGTACTTGCCTGGAACAAAGCAACAACAAACTGATATGTGCAAGCTATTTCAATGGGTTAGTACTTCATAAGACTATATGATAAATACATACAAGCAATTAGCAATAAATGTTGACAAAGTCAACGTTTATCAATATCAATGAAACGTTATAACACTTCACCAATAAATATTGGAACAATGTAGCATTCAATGTAACCAATCAACACCTTATTCAATTAATGCCTAAACCATCATTCAATTTCTCTTAAGACAAAATGTTGTTGCATTAAAGATAAAATAACCAATGATGACATCAACAACTAGGGTTAGTAGGTTAGTCTAGTCTAGGGTTAGTGTAGTTAGGGTTTGAAATTCAAAGTGTTTAAGAGTATTTAGATCAAGTTCTACTTCAACGCTTGGGGTTCTTAGGATCAATGCCTTAGGGTTTAATATAGTCAATAATGAAGGACGCAAGAGTTGAATGAGGCAAAGACTAAGGACAAGAGGGAGAAGTTTTGAGTTGTTGCTAAGGCAATGCCTCAAAATCAAAACCATGAGGGAGAGAGGCTCACTCCGGTGTTGCTACAACAAGGCCTCGTGCTCTCTCCTCCTTCCTTAGGTCAATTTGGCAAAACGACTAGCTCAAATGAAGCACAAAATCAAGACAAGAAGGCTTAATGAGGGAGAGTGTTGCTACAACAAGGCTCTTTCATCAAACCCTAAAAGAAAAATGACCCTAAGTGTAGATAACCTAGGCCTGGGATGTCTTCATCCTCTTGAATTCTAAATGGTATGGTTAGCATAGGAGAGGAAGAAAAAGGAGTGTAGCTACGACTAGGCTCTCTTTTTCTTCTTCAATGGCTGAAAGTTTCTCTATCAGGGGACATGAGACAAGGACTTACTTGTGTGCTTGTCACCTAGGGTTTTGATTCAAAAAATTATAAACATATGCAAGAAAATAAGACTACAACCATTCATTTAAGAAGTTTTGCAGAAAAATACTTACAATTCATCAAGAAATAACCATGCAAACCCTAGTTGTAACACCTCCCTTCAAGAGAAACACCATAGAATGCCAAAAAGTCTTCCTTCAACAAGTGCACCTCACTAAATCAGCCAATAACCCAAGATAGGGCGCAAATTTCAGACCTCACCAAGTGGTGAGTGAGTGATGATGAAAAAATGAGAGTTAAAATCCCTCATTTATACAAAACCTTTACCTAATTTTACATTTAGGTCAGGTAAAAAGGCCGACAAGGCCATAATATCAAATCATACTGTTTTTACATTAAATTCTCAAATCTAAACCCTAATCAAGCAAAAGGGTAATATGCCACCCCTTTCTAGGGTGACGTTAGCCCCTATTAGAGCAAGTGCAGCCTCCTGAAGCAAGACATTAGCCCTTTTTGGGCTCCTCCAAGCTGCCACACGTGCCAACTGCCTTGTCCATCTGCCAACATGCTCATGATGATGTCATAAGCCTCCTGGTGACGTCCTAGGCCATCTAGAGCCAACATCCCACTGAAAATGGGTCAATCTTCCTAAGTCCAGCTGTGTCGGGGTGCCTCTGGTGGAACGCCTTCTTCTTCTTCGGTGCAAAGTTTCTAATCAACCTCTGTCTTGTCTCTACCCCCTGATGGGGTTTCAACATCCATCTGGTTGGCTCTTCAGCCCCATGGAGGTCTGGACTGATCATCTCCCCACGTGTATCGGTCCAAATGGTACCTGTCCATCGGGCATGGTCCTGCACATCAAAGGCTACGCCCTCCATGGGATCATCAGTCACAGGGATCATAACAATGTCAATCACATCTCATCATCAATATTATTAAACATATGCAGAAAATCCCTAATACATCAATCAATAGCGCAAAGACGTTACACAAGCCTGCAATACAAGTCTGAAGAAAGAGACAAGGTGTCTTATTGGGCTAGTGTCCACAGGAAAAGGAAAGTTCCCAAACAGACCTCATCCAAGCCATGTAAGTGGGTGATGTGGTCAGGGGATGTCCAAGCATGTGGGTGCAGTGAAGGTGAAGGATGAAAAAGTGTTACGTGTGGGTGCTTTAGTAGAAGGTGAGCTGTACCTAGCACAGATGCATTTTTTCCAAGCTCATTCTTTCCTTTATTATTTTTATTCTTTTATTCCTTTTGCCTTTTTTATTCAAGAGCTAATCAGGGGACACTGCCTTGGCATGGTGACCGGAGTTTACAGTGTTACCCACAAGTACTTTCACAGAGATGAGAAGGTTGGCTCGTGATGAGACCACCTTTCCCTTGGCCATGCAACCAAGAGTCACTGCCCTGACGTGGTAACCAAATGGTGGCAATATCATACTGCTAGGTACCCATGGACCTAATAGGATGGCTCGTGATGAGACCCCCTATCCTCTGACTAGATCTTGTTTTACTATTTTTTTGGGTCCCTCTTGTTTCTTCCTGAGAAGCCTTTTATTGCTTTCTCGGGGTTCCCTGGGTGAAGCATATCAAGGTTTTATTCTTTTACCAGCTTTCTTTTACCTTCTAGGCCTTTAGCCCCTTCTTCCCACGAGGTAAGGTGCAGTCCTGAAAATAGGTCAACCCAATGCCCGAACAAGAGGAATGGGAAAAGTGAATGGGAAATAAGATGAAACAGTGGTGTTATGATGGGAGCGGACGATGGATTTTCAAAAGTCCTCCAGTGGCAAACCAAAACCTACAAGCACAGGCTTGCTAGGGCACCCTATCAAACCCCCAAACATGGTCAAGTGGGCAAATGTAAGATCCAAGCAGTTGTTAGAGATAAAAGGAATCATATGCATATATTTAAAGGTTTTAATGATAAAAAATGACACATACCATGATACCTGGACTAATTACCTTATGGAGCAAGAACCTTTTTTGATACAGGACCAAGCCGATGGTGATGGATGCTGTTGTTGTTGACAAGATAAAGATGATGGAAGAAGAAAAGGTGGGCCCTCCAGGGCCAATGGTTAGGTCAATCCTGCTCTCGGTACTCCATGTCTAGGACCTGTGGGCCTCGAGACATGATCTCCTGGTTATCCCAAAAAGTGGGGATAACATCTGGCTCCAACTCGGGAACATGTGCTCACCATAGAGCGCATGAGAACCTCAACATCTCTGGCATACTGCAAACCTGCTCGATCTCAATAGAAGCATTGATAACAAAATTTGGGTGGTAATGCCACCCCAATATAGATAGATATATATACTAAAATAAAGAAATCAATGAGTAAGAAAGTGAAAGAAAACTTCTTACCTGTACTTACTTGTTGGCTGGAATGTTGGGTGTAGTAAAACAACTAGTGAAGCCAATCCAACAACGTCCCACGATACCTGCCTTTGTGCTTCATCATAAACCAAAATAGTGATAAATCAAGCACAAAAATGTCATGGGTTAGAATATATATCACATCGGAAATATCAAAGTCTAACTCATGGAGGCGGGTGGGAGGGAAAAAGTGATCTCAATTCATACTTTCAGGAGAATGCTCAATCCATCTTAGGAATGGATCATGAAAAGTCAAAGGTTCAGGAGACTCACTCGAGGAATCTGAATGTTGGCTACCCTGGACGTCTTCACGACTTAAGGTCTGAGAAGGGTTTAGCAAGAGTTGAAAGGATGACTGACAACCCCCTAAGGGGAAGCTGGAATACTGTGAAAATAAGCTTCTTGTTGAGGTACTCAACTTTCCCCTAAAATCCAGAATGAGGTTTTGTCTTATAGGAGACTTGGGATAAGGGACATGTTTCCAAACCATACCTTTAGTGAGATAGCAAGGTAATGTAATCAAAAGGAGGTAGAAAACCTTATCACAAGCATCTTGTTTCACAGAAGAAACCTCTTCTCTTTTATCAAGATCCAAGCAGAAGGAAGGTTGATAGCTTTCTTCATAGGATAAGTCCAAGTGCTCATATGGATGGTCATCAAAGTCTTCAAGGTAAGACCTAAAATTATTCAGAGAGCATATCATCAAGTCATCCTTGGGTGTCTGAATAAGGTCAGGTTCTTGTTGCTAGATGTCAAAATTATTAGTAACTTCATGTGATAAATGCAAAGGAAACCTTTGGAAAGGACCATCAATGTCTTACATGGGATCACCATCATATCCAATCATATCCGATCTACATTTCCCGACATGTATGAATTCATAAAAAATTATCAACAAAGTCATCATCTTCATCATAGCATGAAGGGGTTAAAACATCCGATACTTTGCTCTCTACATCATAAGATAAAGAATCATTGAAAGTTTGGAAAGGGAAACAACTCACCTTGTTTAATCCTTCCTATGAAAGAGCTTCAAGCATTTGGATAGCTTCATCAAGTGGAAGATCCACCTCTACATCTTCAGTCTTGAGACATAGAGGATCAAGCTTGTCCAAGGGCTCCATTTCCTCTTCACTCTCTGAGTCATAGAATAAGGTATCATCAAAAATCTAGAAAGGAAAATGACTTACCTCATTCTCTTCATCTTGTGCAAGAGGGACAGGATCTTGGAGGGCTTCATCAGGCTGAGGAGAGGTTATTGGTGCTTCATCCTCATAATTCACTTCTTTAGTTATATCTTCACTGCATTCTATTGAATCATGGGAAAAATCCTGCTCCTTTTCAAGGGGTTGACAACGTTCTTCATGAATCTCTTCTTTAACATCAGAGGATTCTTGATGTTGAACATGATATGCAATTATGAGATCTGCCACAATATCAGTAGTTAATCCTCCGTTTTCCAGGGCAATTGTGAGATTATGAAGGGAATCTTCATACGTTTGGCAACGTGGTTTGGGAAACTCAACAAACCTATTGATGAGGTGTATGAAGGATGATATGCCTCTATCTTGGCAACAAACCTTAAAATGATTTTGCAAATAGGATGGCAAAGTGAGTAAGAACAATTTTATATTAACATCTTCTCCTCCCAATTCTATCTCGATCATATAGTCCAAAGAATTTACAATGTGAAGAGTTGGGAGGCCCAAAAATATTGGAGACTTGTTCAACCATTTTGTATCAAAGTAATTTATGTATCCTTGAAAACTTTTGAAATCAATAGTTGGATACATTTGTTCCTAGTGTGCCATGATCCCATAACTTGGAAATATCACAGAATTGAGAGTAAGGTGGCACACTAGAAAATGTCAGTGGAGTCGCCAGATAATTTGCCTGAAACTATCAAAGTATAAGAGAAAACACCCTAAGTGGAGTCGCCAGGTAAGCTTGTAAGATAAGACTTCTGAGGCAAGGCTTACCGAAAAGTGTCATCTTGAGGAGAATTGACTCAGTGTTCCCCAGCAACGGCGCCAAAATGTTATCGAACAGTTTGTAGCCAGGATAAAAGGCTATAAGATAAAAGGCCAAACTGGCGTAACATGAACCAATCCCACCCAATGTCACCACAATGGGATGGTTCTTTCTCTTTAGGGAGGTTAGGCTCAAGGGAGACATCCATAGTGACCTGGGGTTTTGAAGAGGGAAAAGGCTAATAAGATAAAGGTAAGGTTTTCCCCTTTCACAAGTCACCACCCAAACAGATAGTCCGGCCAAAGGCCAATACTGAAGTAAAACCCCCAAAGAAGTGTACCTGCCTGGAACAAAGCAACAACAGACTGATATGTGCAAGCTATTTCAATGGGTTAGTGCTTCATAAGACTATCTGATAAATACATATAAGCAATTAGCAATAAATGTTGACGAAGTCAATGTTTATCAATATCAATGAAAAGTTATGACACTTCAAAAATAAATATTGGAACAATGTAGCATTCAATGTAACTAATCAACACCTTATTCAATTAATGCCTAAACCATCATTCCATTGCACTTAAGACAAAACGTTGCTACATTAAAGATGAAATAACCAATGATGACGTCAACAACTAGGGTTAGTAGGTTAGTCTAGGCTAGGGTTAGTGGAGTTAGGGTTTGAAATTCAAAGTGTTTGAGAGTATTTAGATCAAGTTCTACTTCAACACTTGGGGGTCTTAGGATCAGTGCCTTAGGGTTTAATGGAGTCAATAATGAAGGACACAAGAGTTGAAGGAGGCAAAGACTAAGGACAAGAGGGAGAAGTTTTGAGGTGTTGCTAATGCAAGGCCTCAAAATCAAAACCCTGGGGGAGAGAGGCTCACTACGGTGTTGCTACAACAAGGCCTCGTTCTCTCTCCTCCTTGCTTAGGTCAATTTGGCAAAACGACTAGCTCAAATGAAGCATAAAATCAAGACAAGAAGGCTTAATGAGGGAGATTGTTGCTACAACAAGTCTCTTTCATCAAACCCTTAATGAAAAATGACTCTAAGTGTAGATAACCTAGGCCTGGGACGTCTTCTTCCTCTTGAATTCTAAATGGTACGAATAGCATAGGAGAGGAAGAAAAAGGAGTGTAGCTAAAACTAGGCTCTCTTTTTATTCTTCAATGGCTGAAAGTTTCTCTTTCAGGGGACATGAGACAAGGACCTACTTGTGTGCTTGTCACCTAGGGTTTTGATTCAGCAAATTATAAACATATGCAATAAAATAAGACTACAACCATTCATTTAAGAAGTTTTGCAGAACGATACTTACAATTCATTAAGAAATAACCATGCAAACCTTAGTTGCAACACCTTCCTTCAAGAGAAACACCATAGAATGCCAAAAAGTCTTCCTTCAACAAGTGCGCCTCACTAAATCAGCCAATAACTCAAGATAGGGTGCAAATTTCAGACCTCACCAAGTGGTGAGTGAGTGATGATGAAAAAATGATAGTTAAAATCCCTCATTTATACAAAACCTTGACCTAATTTTACATTTAGGTCAGGTAAAAAGGCTGACAAGGCCATAATATCAAATCATATTTTTTTTTACATTAAATTGTCAAATCTAAACCCTAATCAAGCAAAAAGGTAAGACATCACCCCTTTCTAGGGTGATGTTATCCCCTATTAGGGCAAGTGCAACCTCCCAAAGCAAGACGTTAGCCCTTTTTTGGCTCCTCTAAGATGCCACACGTGCCAACCGCCCTGTCCATTTGCAAACATGCTCATGATGATGCCATAAGCCTCTTGGTTACGTCCTAGGCCATCTAGAGCCAACACCACACTGAAAATGGGTCAATCCCCCTAAGTCTAGCTGTGTTGGGGTGCCTCTAGTGGAACGTCTTCTTATTCTCCGGTGCAAAGTCTCTAATCAACCTCTATCCTATCTCTGCCCCCTGATGGGGTCTCAACATCCATCTAGTGGGCTCTTCATCCCCATGGAGGTTCGAACTAATCATCTCCCCACATGTACCGGTCCAAATGGTACTTGTCTGTCGGGCATGGTCCTGCACATCAAAGGCTACGCTCTCCATTGGCTCATCAGTCACAGGGATCATAGCAATGTCAATCACATCTCATCATCAATATTATTAAACATATGCACAAAATCCTTAATACATCAATCAATATCTCAAAGACGTTACATAAGCCCGCAATACAAGTTTGAAGAAAGAGACAAGGTGTCCTATTGGGCTAGTGTCCATAGGAAAAGGAAAGTTCCCTAAAAGACCTCATCCAAGCCATGTAAGTGGGTGATGTGGTCAGGGGATGTCCAAGCATGTGGGTGCAGTGAAGGCTAAGGATGCAAAAGTGTTACTGTGGGTGCCTTTGTAGAAGGCGAGTTGTACGTGTCACATATGCATTTTTTCCAAGCCCATTCTTGCCTTTATTCTTTTTATTCTTTTATTCCTTTTGCCTTTTTTTTTCAAGATCTAATTAGGGGACACTGCCTTGGCATGGTGACCAGAGCTGACAGTGTTACCCACAAGTAATTTCACAGAGATGAGAAGGCTGGCTTGTGATGAGACCCCCTTTCCCTTGGCCATGCAACCAAGAGTCACTGCCCTGACGTGGTAACTAGTTGGTGGCAATGTCATACTGCTAGGTACCCATGGACCTAATAGGTTGGCTCATGATGAGACCCCTTATCCTCTGACTAGGTCTTGTTTTACTATTTTTCCGGGTCCCTCTTGTTTCTTGCTGAGAAGCCTTTTATTTCTTTCTCGGGGATCCCTGGGTGAAGCATCTCGAGGTTTTATTCTTAGGCTTTTATCTTTTACCAGCTTGCTTTTACCTTTTGGTCCTTTAGCCCCTTCTTCTGACGAGGTAAGGTGCAGTCCTGAAAATAGGTCTACCCAATGCCCAGACAAGGGGAATGGGATAAGTGAGCATGAAATAAGATGAACCAATGGTGTTATGATGGGAGCGGACGATGGATTTTCATAAGTCCCCCAAGTGGAAAACCAAAACCTATAGGCATAGGCTTGCTAGGGAACCCTGTCAATCCCCCCAAACATGGTCAAGTTGGAAAATGTAATATCCAAGCAGTTATTAGAGATAAAAGGAATCAGATGCATATATTTAAAGGTTTTAATGATAAAAAATGACACATACCATGATACCTTGACTAATTACCTTATGGAGCAAGAGCCTTTTTTGATACATGACCAAGCCGATGGTGATGGATGTTGTTGCTGCTGACAAGATAAAGATGATGGAAGAAGAAAAGGTGGGCCGTCCAGGGCCAATGCTTAGGTCAATCCCGCTCTCGGCACTCCATGTCTAGGAGTTGTGGGCCTTGAGTCATGATCTCCTAGTTATCCCAAAAAGTGGGGATAACAAGCCTGAAGTGGGTTGAGAAAATGCACACAACACCCTGTGTATGGCCCTTTGATGAAAACAAACAATGTGGAGTTGTATCATCTAAAGTAGTTAACACCCTCACATGTTTACAATGAAATCTACAATCTCCTAGTGTAAAGTACAGGTCAACTAAAATTACAGTTAGCTTGCTACTTGTAATATTTTCAATACAAATATGCATGGAAGAAATGCACACCTAGATATCTAAATGCACATGTGAACAATTTTATTGCAATTTGAAGACACAATACCCTATGAAAGACTTTATTCAATTATTAAAACACTAACCAAGTCCTCATAAAGTTATTTGTTTGCTTAAAGTTACCATTCTAGCCTAAAATAATGTACATTGAAAAATGCACTACCTACCTTGCATAAGCATCGAAGTTGGGTTTTCATACTTTTTGAGTGTTTTTATTAGCCTAAATAATCTTTATATATGTCCATAAATTCATTCCAACCCAAAAATTCTTTGTTGTGCAAAAATACCTTGAAGTTGGAAATTTACATTGGGTATAAATCCAACCAGAATGCCTTCCAAAAATGCATATAAGGCCTTCAAAATTGATTGTTGGATGAAAATTAAAGTCATAAGATTGAAATAGATATTTCAGCCCTAAAACAAATGTGAGGTATTTTCCAATTTTTCCTCCTGATGCCCACAATAATCCTACCAAGAAGGTAATTTCACACTTTTCAATGCTTTTTGCACCTTCTTAACATATTTAGTAAAAGCCATGCACATGCCCATAGAAGTGTCTAAAATGGAATTTAGAAAAAAATCAGTCGCCTTAAAGGAATAACCGAACTTGCTATATTTCCACTTTTTCAATCTCAACCTTAAAAATCATTGTTGTAGCAAAATATAGTTAATCCCATCGTTTCACTATGTTGGTAAAAATGGTTGTCATGGACTTTTGAAATGGACTCCAATGCTCTTAAATGGATCCTTGATGAAAAATGATGGCATAAATATGAATTATATCATATGGTGAACAATCCTATACAATCACATCTTTCAAATCAATCCCCAAATGCTTGTAACAAGCTTTCCAAAATGATAGTTTTGCCCAAATGCACTAATTTTCAACATATGCCATCAATTTCAACCATATGCACTCCCTGCTGAAAATATGTGCTCCAAGGCTTTGGGAAAATGGGGTAATGGTTCATAATGATAATACTGACATGTGAATTGTTAGAAAGTCACTTTTATACCTCAAAGTATGGATTACAATCTTTGCATTGATTTTCATAAGCCTTTCAAAATGTACACCATGCCTCAAACAATGCATTCTTACACTCTAAATTATGAATCATGGTGTCAAATTTCTCATAAATATTCTTCACAAGCAAGGGAATGCGGGGTGTCCTTTTTTTTATCAAATCCACAGGCTAGGTATAACTATGAGGACCTTCAAGGTTATATCTCTCACCATCATTTACTTACATTGAATAACCCAAAATTTTGAACATGTCATTGTGTGCTCTAATAGTCAATAGGAACCACAATTGCGAAAATGTCCTATGTTGGATCTCCAAAATGACTGTCTTTCTAACTTATCACTTTTGGACAATCTTTCCAAGATGAAGGAAACATGCACTCCGAACATACTAAATGCATTCTCAAGCTTGGGTGTGGTAGGGACATGGTCAGGGAGCATAGAGTGAACTATCCTCATACCTAGAAAACCATCTTATGGACTTAAGTACCAAATCCAACAAATCACAAAACATTTGTATGGGATCCATTCTTTTCCAAAAATTTTTCTTGTGGTTTAACAAATGCACTGTAACCTTTGCATATCTAATCCATTGGTAAACATGTGATAGAGTCTTGTAGTATCCATTTCCATTATTTTAACTAGTTTTGTGAAAATGCGCACGGGCTTGAAAAAATGCATGTAGGCTCCATAAAACGAATTCTCAAGACAACTTGAACACTCTTTCAATTATTTGAAATTTTTGGAGTGATCCTTATGCCTTGTTGGATCATGCCACATTGCCATATTTTTTTCCCCTTGAAAACATTGTAACTTCTTATTTAAAAAAAGTTTATATTTTGAACATACTAATACAAAACAACATTTACACAAAAACATTGAAGTGCTTATAGTATAGATTGAGATCAAAAGAACACCAAATTACTTAACAATCTAGCTTGATATCCAATAAAGAGGATTATAAAATCCCACAACAAAAACTAAAGTAGGTTTCCACCAGTTAAATCCAAAGTAAACCAAGAACCAACGTTCAAGATTGTAGTCTTTCCCATATCATCTATGCAAAACATGCTTCACAACCCACAGAAGGGTGAGGTACACCAACACCACATAATATTGAAGAAAAGCGTGTTGCAATATCTCATGCACCTTTGAGTCTATCCTTTGTCAAGAATTAAAGTTCAAATGAAGAAAAAACCCTAGTTTCAAACTGACGAGAGACTAGGGCTGTAGAGGTGAAAATGAAGCCTTAGGAGATCTTACCTCTTGCCAGGGTTTGATGTTCATGCCTTGGAGCCCACATTTACCCTTCTTCAATATGTCAAATCCATGAAAAGTTTTCATCATGTAGAGAAAATAGAGGAAAAACTATTGATCCCACCATTGTCATCCTTCTATCTTGAAATTGATTATCAAGCAAATTAACCACATCTCGCCATTTAGTAGAATATTCATGCTAGACTTGCTGAAAATGGGTTCATGAACTAAAACATCAAACATATTTCTAGAAGAATAAAGATCTTTGTTGAGTTGGCTACCATTCTCTTAAAGAGTCATTGCCAAAGAGAGGAAACAAATCTCGTGCCATTCAACTACCTCAAGAAATAAGGTTGAGGGGAGCTTCGACTATTGTGCATATTTGATGCATCACTTACCTTCCACCTACACCCATAACCCAAAAAATCTAAATGCCAAGCTACCTTCCAAACTAGTCGCATCGCCGGAGCCATTATATTCAATGGGATGACTGAGCATTGCCATATTTTCATGTGTACCCTTAACAATATTATACTTATCAAATTTGTGAAAATCTCCATGGAAAGGCTAACTTGCAAATCATTTTGTCACAACTTTCAAAATGCACTCCAAGGCTTCAAAATTTATTCTCGATGTAAAATAATGATAAGGACATTGCACATCATGAGTTGGTCATTCCTTCATTACAGATTTATCCTTACCCTAAACAAAAGCAACTTAATTATTTTCCCAAAATGGCATGGGGCTTACTTTGACATTTTTAGGCATGATTACTAAGAAGGGGAAAAAATACACGACTTGCTTAAAATATGTGCTTTCAATCTTAGGGAAAGTATGGAAATGTGTATAGGTGATGGAATTGTGTTCTCCACGCTCATAATTCTTAGATCTTGCCCTCAAATATCAAATACTCCAACTAATCAAATTTTTTCCTTGGAAAATTCTTACAATCAATCAATCTGAAGTGGCTTGGGAAAATGCATGCAACACCCTGTGTTTGAAACTTTGATGGAAACCAATAATGTATAGATGTAGTACCTTAGGTATTCAACACTCCTACATGTTCAGACTTGTTAGCACACTTTTCACCCTCCAATTGAACTGATAAATATGATATTTTAGCGATGAAAAAATGGCTATTTAAAGTAGTAAAACCCCAATTTGTCACGTTCTAGACCCCTCTCTGTTTGGGCTAGTGCTTGCTAGCCTCAGGGGGAAGTCCCTGGGGTGATTTTCTGTTGTCCAAAAGTTTGATTTTTTGTTGTCCTAAAGTCTGATTTTATGCAAAATAAGATAAAAAACAACGACTTTAATGTCTTGGACAACGTGTTAATTCTACCAAATATGTGTGGAAACTAGATAGTTTTAGCTTAGAGGGATCATGCATGGTTAGCAAAAGACAAATAGAAAGGAATAGAACGAGAAAAATACACATAAGATAGCTAAATTACAATGAATAGTTATAAATTACTTAATCAATTTTGCAAGAATAAACCAAAACACCAACAAGAATAAAGGTTCAACACAAACAAAAAACCTATTTATTATTGACTTTTCAAAGGGTTGATTGGACCACAATCAACAACTTCACAACCGGTACAATGATCACTCTTGCTCAAGAGAAAGTAGCTAGTCTATAGAATGAGAGAGAAGAGAGAGAGAGGAAAGAAAGATAGAAAGAATATGTGTTGCTGCCACACAAATCTGACCGTAATAATGAATAAACCTATAGAGTGAGGTTCATTCATCAAATGGATGGAAAATTCCCATGTCCTTCCTCCAACACCAAATGGTCCATGAATGATGACTTGCTAAATTAACAAGCCAAATAATAGAAACTCGGCCCAAAATTTGCAACGACCAAATCTTGAGAGT
>SNQJ01S0061584.1:36893-50249 GCA_010110895.2 Picea sitchensis | reverse complement strand
GAAAATGCCCATGTCCTTCCTCCAACACCAAATGGTCCATGAATGATGACTTGCTAAATTAACAAGCCAAATAATAGAAACTCGGCCCAAAATTTGCAACGACCAAATCTTGAGAGTCGTTGATCTGTATGAAGGATGGAATGGACTATCTAAAACTATTAGTAGTTGGGTTTCACTACTATGGGGAATTCCATGAACGAACTTAAAGGATGGAGGACAACACTGGGTGTGTGAGGGCTCTATCCCAAATAATATAGGATTGATGGAATTCAATATATATTGCAATTTGATTTCAAACCATCGCTTGGTCTTCATATGCCCACCATGAAATCAAAATCGAGCAGAGCATTCTGAAACATTTTATTTGTTTTAGAAGTTTTTTTTTTCCAAGGAAAAAAGTGTAATTTTATTTCATTAGGTGTGAACAAAATTACATTCTGCATATACACTTTCATAATGTATTCCTGGTCCATTTTTGAGTCTATAAACTAGTTGCTACTAATGTAGCTCAAAAAATTCTACATATACATTATTCAAAGTGTATTATTGGTCCATTTTTGGGTTTGTATACTAGTTGCTACTAATGTAGCTCATAAAATCCATGATAAGGGACTATAGCACTATATAGTCCATGTGGAATTTACATACTTTATTGCTTGAAACAAAAAGCTTCTTTTAGTGGGTTGTATGTAATTTGTTTGTTGTAATCATTCCAAAAAAGGTTGATGTAGATATTCTTGCACATCTTCATTATGTACTTCTGTTACTTTCCATTGTCCCAAAGCCAAATGAACCCCCTCTTTCGACCTCCTGTCCACTTCCTTATTCCTTTCCCTGTAGACATGTTGGCAAGTAAGAGAATCAAAAGAGGTCTGTAAGAATTTGATGTCTTCCACTCTAGTAGCAAGTCTAGTGTTTAAAAACATTTGAGTGCCTCTTATCTAGTTAATGATATTCATGGAATCTCCAAAAACATTTAAAGAGTGACAATCCTTTTCAATGGTGAAAGAAATGAGAAGTTTAAGGCTCATCAGTTCAACATAATTTCTTGTTCCCATCCCTAAGCCAAAGGTCAAGGCAAAGTGGTGAGTATTTGATAAAAAGAGAATCCCTCCTCTCTCGCAAGTATTGTTTTGTGAGGCACCATCAAAGAAACCCTATGGTTTTGTTTTGTCAAAATCTTCCTCTCGAAACTGTCTATTCTTGACTCTTTCTACCGAAGTGAAGAGAGAAGAGAGTATGGCTATACACTTGGCCATTGTAATCTCTGGAACCGATGACACTCCTTTAAAAATAAAGGAGTTTTGGGCTAGCCAAACACCCCGAATTATCAAATGTGGTAAGGCTCTAAGACCCCTGTAGATTCTAGTCGACCAACAGTCCTGCCACGGTTGTTCCAAAGAAGGGTCGATCCAGTTCCAACGAAGGTCCAAGAGTCTCGAAACTTCACTCTAAACTTCTACGATGAATCAACACTCCAAAAAAATATGAAAAGTTGTTTCTCCTTTAGATTTACAAGGAGAGAACCAACCCGAGCCATGATTATTTCTCTTCTGTAGAATTTCCCAGGTCGACACTTTGTTTGATAAGACATTCCACATGAATAATCTTGTTTTGGCTGGAAAATTCAGCTTCCAAATCCTTTTCCATCATCAGACTGGCTCTCGTTGGAACAAGTCTAAGTTTAATTTAATATATCCCATCTTGGGTGTGTAGATCCATAAAGGAGCAGTATCCCAAATAAGTTCATCCTCATGATCCCTGAGCCTGATCTACGATCTTTTTAAATTTGTTATATACCTTTCCAACTCTGTAACTTCCTCCTCTTTTAAACCCAACGAAATTGTCATCTTCCATCCTTGAGACCAGTTGGTCATAAGTCTCGGCTCTGTGAGTTTATTTAACGTATCGTACCCACTTGACCTCAAATGATTGATAAGCTGTTCAAAAATTATGTGTTGTCCCTCGCAACCTAGCCAAGGATCTGTGCCCAGTCTAAAACGTTGTCCACTCCCTATCTTCCAGGCAAGTCCGTATATGTTATGAACATAATATATAATATTAAGTATAAATACATCATAAATAGTTAATGAATAATAATGAAGAGACACCTTACGAGTGAAAGGTCACATCTCTTCACGGAAGGACACCCCTGCGTGGGTATATAAGGTCCTCATTCTTATTGTACTCATCATCTCATATTCATATACATTATTTATATATTATCCTTTATGGATTATAACCCGTTGTCCTTCCTACATTTGGTATTTACCCGGTGAACCCGCTTGGTTCACCACAGTGGTATCAGAGCTTCGTCTCGATCTGGCTTTTGGCCACAAAGAGAGTTTCTCTAATTTTTTGGGTCTATGACCATAATTGGCCCTTGGCCATTTGAAGTTTGCAATTTCAAGTGGAGAATACAACATTGAAGAAAAATAAACTATTACCCAAAAATTAAAAATTAAAATTAAAAAATTAAAAAAAAAAGTAAAGAGATTCCTTCCACCTTGAATTGACAAAGATATTGAAAAAAAAGAAAAGAATGGTTTAAACTACCACAAATTTCAGGGTAAATTCAAGCTCTCTTACTTCAGCACAAGAATTAAATATCTCAAGAATTTTTTAACAAGAATTTTTTTTGCCATATAAAAAAAGAAAATAGAAAAGAAAAATAAAGTTAAGAAAAATAAATTATATATATATATATATATATAATAATAATAATAATAATAAATAAAAAGAATAAAAAGAATAAAAACAAATATTATTACCAGCCAACACGTACATCAAAATCCACCATTTACAACAGTGCAACCACAAGTTATTTTGTACATTTTTCATACCTCTACAATTTCCATAGAAGTAAAAGGGTAAATTGACACCGTTTAACAAAAAGTCGTGACCTTTGTTAAAACAAAATAGAAAGAAAAACAAATAATTAATTAACTTCTACGTTATATTAATTTTAAGAAGTGAAAAATATATGGTGAAAAATATAAAAGGAAGATATATAATAAAAAAAATCAAAAGTTTTAATTAAAAAAAAATCAAAAGTTCACAAATTCCGTGAGTTAAGGAAGGAGTATAACTAAAAGAGTTCTTTTGGAAAGTGTGAAGGTAATATTAAATTATTTTTCATTAATCACCAAGAGACAAAAAAGAGATTAAGTGAATATAAAATTACTTTTGGTAAAGTATAATAAAATATTCAAAGTTTTTAAACTCTAAATATAAAAATGTATAAAAAAAATAATTATCAAGGATTATGTTCTTAAAAGAGTATAAAGGAATATTAGAGGAAGACATCAATTAAGTTAAGAATATTAAGCCTTATTTTTTTTATTTTTTATTTTTTGGGTAACTAGGGGAATCGGTAACAACGATAGTATCGTACTCGCGTGACATGGGGTCGAATCCTGTCGGCTGCCTTATAACCCCTAGGGAGGAACGCACAACCCACAAGTACGCCCTCTGGGTAAATCGGGGTGAGAATCGACCTTGAGACCTCTTTTTACATATTTCCTTCCATTTACACGACACTTGCCAATCAGTCTACACCCCTGCGAGAGAATATTAAGGCTTATTATTATTAAAGTGATATTATAATAATTATAAGGTTAATTCAAATTAAAAAAAAAAAGGATTTTAAGGAAGGAATATTTTCTGGTAAAAATCATCTAACCAGATGCATCGAATTATTAACATTTAGATGAAATATTCAAGAGAAAGAAGTTAGCATCCACATTTGCCCAGATAAGAAGAAAAATCACATAAATATGGATTTGGCAAATCAATTAATAATTCCAAAGACAAATGTAATCGAAACAAAAGACTTTTTTTTGGGCAATAAATATGACATCAAGGACTTACCCTTGACACTCTAAGATTATAAACTTGTATTGAATTTCGAGGTTACAACTATATATGAAAAAGAGGTTGATATAATCCTAGGCTTGACTTGGTTAGAGAGGCCGGGTAGCTTAATATTAAATCTTGAGAACACGTTTTTAATGTTTTCCTACAAGAAGAAAAAAGTAAAATTACATGACGTCTCAATGAAGTCAGATTCAACATCTACGTCAAAAGATATTGATCAAATCTCCAAAATATTACTGTCAGAAAAACAACAGTCAATACTTGAGATCCAAAAAGAATGTGACAAAATTGTCCGAGACAAAGATGCGTAAATTAAATTTGTCGCCTAAAATCCCATAATCAAAGTTTACTCACCCAGATTAAGAAGATAAAGAGTGATAAGAAGATGATACAAGACAAGTTAGAAAAACTTACCAATAAAGAATCATTGGTGGATAAAGAGACAATGACTGAACCTATGGAGATAGATAAATATTCAAATGAAAAAAAACTTGATTATGGATAAGGGAATTAATACAAACCCAATCAACCTTACAACCCAAAATTTTGCAAATTCAGTTGACGTAAAATGGTCTTCATATATCCAAGTAGAATCAAGCCAGATCTATGAAGAAGACTCAATTCCAAAAGATAATTAAGAAGAATCTATCAGTACACGAAGTAAAGATCATTTTGCAAGGATGCCTTATAGACATCCTAATCACAAAAATTGATACTTCAACCATTCAAGGTATCCACAAAAACAAATGATAGATATGTTAAAAATTATTACCTCCATCGCCAATGATGCTCAAGGTAGAAGTTATCAGGAGAGTCGAAATACATCAAGTTTTCTACAAGAACCCTATAAAAGCCTAGTTTTGTAGAAGATCGATTTAGGGTGGGCAGACTCCCTTACAGTTCAATGGTTCTACTTAGCGCTTAGAAGATCCTATCGTTTCAAGTCCTCAACAATCATTAATTCAAGAATAAAGAATAAGGAGACAATATTACAAGCCAAAGCAAGAGATAAGTCTTCTATAAAGTATGCTTTGAGGACAAAGAATTTTTAAGGGAAAGGCAATGTTATGAACATAATATATAGTAATAAGTATAAATACATCATAAATAGTTAATGTATAATAATGAAGAGACACCTTCCTAGTGAAAGGTCACATCTCTTCACGGAAGGGCACCCCTGCGTGGGTATATAAGGCCCTCATTCTTATTGTAATAANATAATATATAGTAATAAGTATAAATACATCATAAATAGTTAATGTATAATAATGAAGAGACACCTTCCTAGTGAAAGGTCACATCTCTTCACGGAAGGGCACCCCTGCGTGGGTATATAAGGCCCTCATTCTTATTGTAATAACCATCTCATATTCATATACACTATTTAATATATTATCCTTTATGGATTATAACCTGTTGTCCTTCCTACATTGGGTATTTACCTGGTGAACCCGCATGGTTCGCCACAATATCCAATGACCGGGAAAGAGTTGATGACCGCCTTCCAAATAACTGAGGCACCTTTCAAATATTTTTGTGGAATCTCGATCCAAGTCTCCAAAGGGACCAACTCTATATATTTTTTCACCACTACCCTAGTCCAGAGACTGGAAGAGTTTAGAAGTCACCAACCTCCTTTTTTGCCAATGCTTTGAAAAAGAGAAAATTGTTTTTAAAGCCCCATCCTCCATGAGCCTTGGGAACAACGATCATTTCCCAACAAACCCAAGGAGTCATATGTGATTCTTTCTTGCCACTCCAAAAAAATATGAAGGTAAGTTTTCTTGCAGCTTCCAAAATTCCTTTTGGGATCCATGAGAGTGACATCCAGTAGAATGGGATTGATTCCAGTACCATTTTGACCAGAACAAGTTTGCCTACATGTGAAAGCCACCTATGGATTCAAGTGTTTAATCTTTTATCCAATTTTTTCAGGAGCCACTTCCAATCTTCCTTTCTGTAGTCGTTTTGTTTTAAATAGAAACACAAATATTTCAATCCATCGTCTAGCTTCTTTTCCTCAAAAGGGAAGAAATCCCTAAAGACAAGACGTTCTTATTCAATGAATAAATTTGTTGTAAGGGACGATTTTCCAAGGACACCAGATTGTACATTTTTGGAATTAAAGCCACTAAGGTGGAGTTTAGGCTTTGAGGGGTTCGCCTTGTAACTTTGGTGTCCTCTACCAAATTTAGCAAATCCTTTCCCAGAAGCTCATACAAACCCATAAATAATTCAATAGTCCATCCATCTAGACCCGGGCTTTTGACTTTTTGAAATATGTAAAGGAATTCTTTTAATTCTTCTTCTGTTACTTCTTCCATCAATAATCTATTACTTTCTTCATCAACAAATCTTGGAAAAAGTTGGGCCATGCAAACCACTTCTTCTATAGTTGCTTGGTTTTCTACTTTAAAGAGATCTTGAAAGTGTTTTATCCCCAGTATTGACATTACCTCAAAAGTGGTCTCCATATTTCCTTCCTGGTCTCTCAGTTGCCAGATGGTATTGGCACTCCTCCTGCCTTTAGGAAAAACTTGGAAAAACTTTATATTTGTTGTATTACTGAGAGGGGGGGTGAATCAGTAATAGAGCAATTTAATCCTTTTTAACCATATAATGCAAGTGTTATATCAATGTAGCATTATTATCCAATATTTGCAGAGTAAATAAACAATGAACAAATGAACAATCATACACATACACAGTACACCAATGTTTTTACGTGGAAACCCAAAGTGGGAGAAAACCACAAAATGTGTTTTCTTATATGTCTTGAAGAATTATGTTCATTGGAAGCACCAAATTCCTTTGTTTTCTAGCTGCAACTGGAAGGAGGCTCCAACCCCCTAGTTTCTCAAGATACAACCTGAGGGAAGCTACAACTCCCCAATTATCTGGCCACAACCAGAAGGAGGCTACAATCCCCTATATTCTCTGGATACAACTGGAAGGTGGCTACAACCACCTGTCCTTTCCCCATCCAACATCCCTGAAATATAAATGCCAAATGTAGACAACCTATCACTGTCATTGAATCATCCACTGCCATTGTCAACCTGTACCAATAGCCTGTAACAACCTGTACCAATCAACGTGCACCAAACAACCTATACCAATAACCTGAACCAACATGTACCATGGATCAACCATGCATCATCTTTGACTCATCAAGATGTACCAAAATCATCAACTATACACCTCATGTATGTGCCAACTCATCAACTACTTGTCTCAACCATGTACCCAACATGTACCTCAACCATATAGCAAAGGCATACACCAATATAACCATCAAAAGTTATCTAACAATTCATCACTCTGTCCATAAACCAAATACCATAAACCCTTACATCAAACCATGTGCCACAACTTCACTATTATGTAGCCTCAAGCTAAACCAACCACTTCAGCAACACATCACAACCAAAAGACCAATACCCATATGCCAAATACCAACAACAAAATACCAACTATATCCCTCAACAAATCTGATATATGCAGTAATACTGATCATCCAATACCATTTCAAGAGCTAAACCCTAGCTCACAAAACATACCTCAAACAAGATGTGCCATATCTCTCATAAATAGACCCCAACCATGTTGTTGCCATGATTTTTCTGCCACACTTTTTCTGCCGCGATTTTTCTGCGACACTTTTTCTACCGCGATTTTTCTGTTGTGATTTTTCTGCCGCGATTTTTCTCTCACACTTTTTCTGCCGCACTTTTTCTGCCGCCGTTTTCCTACCGCACTTTTTCTGCTGCACCTTTCCCTCCGCACTTTTTTCTGCCACACTTATCCTATTGCACCTTTTCTGTCGCACTTTTCCTACCACATTTTTCCTACCGCACTTTTCTCTATCAATAATACCTGCCCAAAAAACCTTTCACAAAATAGATATTCAATAGGTTCAAGTGTGATTAATTGAGAGAGCCTTACCTCTTATTTATACTTTCATGTAGCATCCCACTTTCCTTATTTTAGGGAGTTCTCCATTAAATTTATTATTTAAATAATTTCTTTTGCAAACACTTTGAATACTTTGNCAATAGGTTCAAGTGTGATTAATTGAGAGAGCCTTACCTCTTATTTATACTTTCATGTAGCATCCCACTTTCCTTATTTTAGGGAGTTCTCCATTAAATTTATTATTTAAATAATTTCTTTTGCAAACACTTTGAATACTTTGGCCTTTTGGGGCTTCTAGATGACTCATGAGGGTTCTCCAACTTCACATGGCCATAAATCTGTAACCATGAGGAGTTATGTCACGTTCCACATACCACCGGAAATGGCATGACATGTACTATCCATCTAGAATAATCTTACCTGCAAATATATCAAAACTCATACCATTATCCATCAAACAAACTTGGTTCCATTACCCAAACCTTTGTGCTACCAGAATTCGCTACCGGACTTTCTTCAAGGGTTGACATCAATGAAAACCAACCCTATTAATCAACAATATTGTCATCTCCACTTTCTAGCCAGGTATCTCTACTTTTCAATCTCCACGATTCTTTCTTTTCCTTCAGTAATTTATTTCTCCTATTCTCTAATCAACATAGTGAAATCCTGGACTCAAGTGTGGCGTATCCCCCCCATTCTTCTTCAGAGAATATTGGTAGCTTAGACTCAATTTCTTTTAGTTCCTTGTCTTCATTTTGTCCTTTTTGAAAATCCCAAGGGTTTACTTTCTCTTTGCTCCTTTTTAGATTTTCTGTAAAGTGAAAGGATGTCGACTGGTGGCTATCCAAATGAAAGGGTATCCAATTCGCTTTTACAAGATTATTGAAAGATTCATCCTCTAGCCAGGTCTTGTTAAATTTGAAAGGACTAGCTGGATTTTATGGACCCTATCTGAACTCAAAGAAGATCAGGTAATGATCAGAGATACCCTCGCTGCAAATCCACTGTTTCATTGTTAGTTTGTTTTCTAGAAAATAGTCAGTTATAAAAAAATGGTCCAACCTTTTAGCTACTCCCTCCTCCCCCACCATGTTGTTTCTCCAGGTTGGTTTGAGCAAGGTGGGCTCGAGATCAATTAGTTTTCAATCAACTACATTTTTACCAAAGTAACCTGCCAATGGATCAACTCTAGCATGCAAACCCCAGACTTCGAAAAGTCCCAAAGAAAAATTTAAATCTCCCCCTAAGATAACCAAGTGGTCTTTCAGAAAAGGCTTGTTGAAGAGAGTGTCCCAAAAAGGGATTATGTTCCGATAAGGGCCATAGACATTTAGAATGTGTATATCTTCCCTTATCTCCAGTACCGAAATAATAATGCCTAGCCCATAATCCATACCCCAAAAATTTGAGACTTCTATAGTTTGAGTATTCCATCCTATCGCCAAGACCCCAGATCTTCCCAAGGCGTCTAAGGTTTCAAACTCCCATCCAAGAAGTAGCAACTCCAATCTAGTTTTTACCTCATCTGCTTCCCCCAAAGTTTCTTGTAACAACAAAACATCAGGGTGTTCAGAGAAAAACATCCTTTTTAAAGCTAGGTTTTTAAGGGGATCGGACAAACCCCTGCAGTTGAAAGACATGCACTTCATCCAGAACCCTTTTCCCGGGTCCGCACTGCTCTAAGATCCCATTCAATCGACTATTGCGTCCCCTCCAGGAGGTCAATTCTGGCTTTGGTTTGTTCTTTTGAAATTAGTGATTTCCTCCCTCGACCATCTCTATCCAATGTCGAAATCACTTCCTTTCCCAAACCTCCCAAGGGAGCGGTTTTCTTCTGGGATCTAAGAAAATAGTGGGTAGACGAGTTTTCAGAGGACGTCGATGAGGATTCATCCTCGGCACTGAAAAGCCTCTTTGGTTTGGGGGATCTGCCAACGATAAATCTATCTCAGAAGAATCTGAACATCTGGGGGTGAACTATGTGGGACTGGTGGTGAGGGACATGTTTTTGAGAGCCTCCAACCACTCATTGCCATATAAAGTTAGATTTTTAATTAAAATAGTTGTTGTAGAAGCTTATTATTATAACAAACATAAAGATTTATTAATTTGTTGTGATTGAAACAAATAGGGAAACAATTATGTATTTGTCGCGTATACTTAGTAACAATGCCACAAAAGGATGGAATGCATCATTACCAAAATTGAGCATACATACAATGACACAAAATTGAAACCATTACACAAAAAAGAAAACACACCATAAAACACAGAGATTTTATCGTGGAAAACCAAATGGGAAAATCGGCTTCGAATGGGGGCTCAAGTTTTTCATTTCAACAATCTCTGGTACGATGCAACTCTTGGCTCTTTATGCATCCTCCTCTCTTGGCCAGAAAAAATCCCTTTGAGAGTGAAACCATGGAAGAAAAAGGGAGATCCAGGGGTAATGAGAAGGCCAACAACCATGACCGTTCATGTTCCATTCCTCGACCTACTCTCCTATTCTATTTTTCTTATTTTATTTAATTTTCCATTTTTTTTTCTTTTCTTTTGTCTTATTCAATTTTTACATTTGTATTGATTTCCATAGTTTGCTAAACTTCATAAGTTTCCAAATTGTCTTGTAGGTATTGAGTCTTACAACCATTTATTGGTTTATATCCTTTTCATATCAACTACCCCAATCCTCCCCTCAACCGTACTCGGAGTTATAGTTCTTCCCTTGGACTCTCCAAGTCCATTCAACATTAGTCTCTCCATTTCTACAACAAAGTTGATTATTTGCAATCAATCATCTTTTGTCCATGTTTAGGTATTGCCATTGCAATCAAGGCTAACCTTGAGCCCCAATGACTNAGTTCTTCCCTTGGACTCTCCAAGTCCATTCAACATTAGTCTCTCCATTTCTACAACAAAGTTGATTATTTGCAATCAATCATCTTTTGTCCATGTTTAGGTATTGCCATTGCAATCAAGGCTAACCTTGAGCCCCAATGACTTCATATTCCATGATAGGCCATTTTCGAGCACACCAGCCCAATAATTTGTCACCCAACACAAACTATTTCATGCTCACTTTCCTCGTAGCTATGAAGCTCCATTTAGCATTAGGGTGCCCAACTTCATACCCTTTAAAATCTACCCCCACCACTTCCATAGAAAACTAGATGTAGATTTCAACTCTCTGCACACAAAACGTGAACTTATGGTAGCCCTTAGTTCTGGCTTCACAACCCATATCTCCTTTGTGTCTGGCCATTAAAAATTTGACAGGATACAATGAGGATATACAATAGGAGAATCAAATGCTTCTTGACCAACTTACTCCTATGAACATTGATGCACACATATCGACACGGGTTAACAAATTGAAGCAAGCCATTAATAATATATTTTACCATTGCGATCAACTAGTTTATTTCAATTGTTCATCCAATGGTTTGGGAAACTTATAGGTTGATTGCAACACACACTCAATTGTTTCCCTTCATGGTATAATGAAAATACCTAGCCGACTAGACATTTGTAATATACCTAGGGCATATTACAATTATTGTCATAATGTTATTAACTACTATAATGTAATAATAATCATAGGTTATAATTTACATTGATGTTGTAATAATGATGATTCATCCCTTTTCCAAAAGGTGTGACTTATCACCTCAACATGTATTCATTTACACGCCATCATATTTCAATGTATTAATCCCATATAATTTATTCACATGGATAAACATTTATTATTTTGATATGGATCACACATGCTTCTCTCTTCATGGATGATGCTTTCATGAATTTAATATCAGATTTAATGCAATGGTTTGGGAAGTTTAGGGGTTTATTGCAAGTCATGCTTGACTGTTACCCTTCATGATATAGTTACAAGACTTAGCCAACCAAACAAGAAATGGGCACAAGATCAACTTATGGATTTTTTTTAATCACAATTCAAGCCAATTTTACATCCTCTGGGGACTTCCTAGACAATGTTATCACTTGGTTGTAAAACTTGTAGACATTCAATACCAATGTGGACTAAAAGCTCAAGTAGTGCACGTGTGCCGGGAAAGTCATTGATTTAGCCACCTTACCTACCTCGATGGAATAGTGCCATGAAATCTTCCACTAGGAATATGAATGATGTTGCAACCTCATTAGTAGAGCATGCAATGATAAATCAATGGTTGATTTGTTGTTATAATAGTATGTTGTTCACTACCAACACTAGGTTGAATTCCATAGATTTTGAAAACTAATGCAACGGGGTTATAGTATCTTGATGCATGGAAATCTTGGATGGTTTTGATTTTTTTCCACTTCATTCACTTGAGCCTCCACTCCTTGTACCACATTCCCTCATTCAAATAAGTGTAATGTCTATTGATCTCCCCCTCTAATGTTGCTACATAATCTTTGGTAATTTTGTCAAAATCCTTAGTGATATCATGTTTAGCTTTTAGCCACCATGGATTTGTAAACCCTTCTCCACACAACAAGTGCTTCTCAACACAAGGATTGGATAGTGTTGAGCAAAGCTTCAAGGACAAAGCAATATTTAAGGAATAAATAGTGTTGAGCATTGATTGCATGCATGCCTTAGTGCTAATCGAGTTGGTGAAAAAAAAGGTAAGTGTCTTTAGTGCTTCACCAACAAAAAGTGTTAATCTATAACGTACTTCTAGTTAACACTAATATTTGGTGCATTTATAGTTAGCACACCCCTAAGCGTTGAGCTTGATTAGTACACATATGTTAGCGTTTACCTCCAGTTAGCATACAACTTTCGACAATGATGTTTAGTGACTGAACAAATTCATGCCATTTAGCAAGGGTGTTGACTTTGGCTTGACAAGCAATCACTCTAGCGATCAACCTCAAAGGCCCATCCAACATATAAGAAATTTTTATAGAGGATACCTTGGGTGATGGGGAATAGTTTTCAACACGTGCCCCTGTCATTGACTTTAATGTACCTACATCAAAGCATGTATTTTCAGTGCATGCATGATTGTAGAAATTAATATGAAGTAATTTGTAATTATAAAAAAGAATACCCAATTGTATAAATATACAGTGATCTCCATAGAATAAGTAAGGTGAAAACTAAGTACATATGCATGTTAATTGCTTCTGTAATATTACAAAGTTTGTTATTTGCTTGTGGCTATTAACTCGTTTCTATCTACCATTATGTATAATTACTCTCTTTCATTATTCACACATCAACCAAATAGTTTATGAATTTTTATTGACATGTTAATCAATATGAGGCTCAAACCTCTACTTTTACTACTATCTTGAGCTTGTAACAATTTATTTACCATTCTCAAGCTAACACCATCACCTAACATCATCATAATAAGTAATCAATATAATAAGTAATCAATATTACTCAAAACACATGATAAGTCCAAGAGCTACAAAACTATACTCTAGATTTTATTATCTAGTAACTCAGGTGATATGAATTTTCATACATATGGTTAGGGGCCATTCCCAATCCTCATCGAATTAAGATAATAAAAAATCAAATTTTATTTCACAAATTCTAAGTTA
>SNQJ01S0061583.1:66815-79925 GCA_010110895.2 Picea sitchensis | reverse complement strand
TTAGTATTTCCAACAATCCAACCCTTCAAGGATGAGGTATTATGTGATTTTTTCGTTGGATGTCTGTGATGTTATATTGGGCCAGCCATATATGTGTAAGTTCTATGCTATTTATGAGTCTCAACCCCATAGTGTCATTGTTACTCTCGGGGGTCATCTCTACAGGATACCGAAGGTAATTCTGACTATTGTACCACCTAAACAGTGTCGCAAGGTAGTATCTCATACTACAAAATTCGTCTTCTTCATAGTTTGTTCAAAGCATGAATAGAAGAACACCACTGCAGCCTCAGTCCAAGCACCTTATATCCAACAGAAGAAGGTCGACAAGATTGCAACAAAGTGTAAAGATTCTTTCTTGTAATATCCCTAGGTCGAACTCAATTGTAAATGTAAATACAAGTGTACGTAAGCTAGTGAGTTGTTTGATATCATTTTTTTTATGCACCTTTCATGGCATAGTTCGCACATGTACTGCACAGTAAAATGATGAAGTGTGCACATTTCGGGATACCGTGCACAACATCTTAAGTGCGCACGATTTTGAGGCTAGGGAGCCTTTGTGTATATGTGGTGTTTTATAGGCCAGTGATCCCATTATTATAAGCTAGGAGGCTTATGTTTGTATTAGGATAGAGAGCCTAGAGGCTAAAGTCCAATGCGCCTATTTTTGTATATGTCTCATCATTAATATAAAATACATCGTTGTTCACAGACCGACCACGATAAAAGAGTATGGGGGACCAAACTCCACTAGTTGGGGAAAGGGAGGGGCTAAAAGTTAAGGAAAGGGGCTAAGCTAGGGATATTAAGCCAAAAAGGAATATTATATTAATATTTCTTAAAAATAAAGTATGGATAATGATTTTATCCTAAGTTCTAAGAATGGGGACATGTGGGCCAAAACGGCTCCCAACATGACAAGTGTCAAGTTGGGGACATGCATAAATATAGTTTGGACTTAGTTCATTTTTCGATCTTTTCCATCATTCCTTCCATCATTCGATCATGCAGGTGTCCATTCCATGAGCTTTCACTCACGCAGTTAGTTATCCTCCATACCTTCATTTCACGAGACCGGAACCTGTATCCATACACATACCGGTTTGTGTAGTTGGTTAGCTTGGGAGTTGGAGAGAAGAAGTGGGTTGCCAGGCCCGTGGGATATTGAAGAGGAGGGTTGTCAAGCCCATGAGCAATTTCTCTCTGGGTGAGAGAATTAATGGGAATTTATTTCATGAAGGTGCTAAACTACAACTACATGGCTCTGAGACTTCCTGTCTGGTCTGTTGTTGAAGCCCGGAAAGGAAGTGGGGAAGCTGAAGGACTATTGAGCAAAGAAGGGGCACACTTCCTGGGGTGGGACATGCATGTGGGGAATGAGGGACTGTAGGTTGTTAGTTTGATTTGGCACTTGTGACAGATTCTTTCTTATTGTCTTTGAGTCATTAGCCTATTAGGAATCCCTTTACCCGAGTGGAGTTTAGTCCCAGCTCAAGGGTTACCCATTGTTGAGAGTGATGAGCGGTGTGGTCTAAGGCTGGGAGGTTCGTGGAATGTCTGCACACAGTTGGTGATATTCTTACGAAGATAAGTGTCAATTGTGTGATAAATTTACATGTTGCGTTATTATTTACGTGTTTATTTTTATGGGTTTATCCGATATGTGGTTATAACTATCTTTATATTTGTGAGTATTGTCGGTACATGTTGTATGTATATGTTTACTGTTATTTAAGTATGAATCCGTGCATTTGCAGAATCTATTTGTATGTTTACATTATATATATAAAGTTCCACAAGAGTTCTATGTGTATATGTTTTAACTGCATGCAGTTCGAAAAACATTTGTGGCATAGCTCAGTATGATGTTGGGTATGTTATAGTATGTTCTGCTAAGAGAAAAAAAGCGTTCTCTCGTGTATCGTGGCCCGACTTGGGTGGTCGGGGATGTTACAATATGGTATTAGAGCTTTAGTTTTAAACACTGAGTCTGGATGTGCCAAACAAGTTGAGTTGAAGAGAAATTTCACAGAGGATTGATTTCGAAGTGGCCAAATTTCAAGTCAGAGTGTCCATGGTGAATTTTAGAAGCAACGATGTGGAATTGGGAAAAGCCCCAATTTCTGTTGTTAAAATCATGAGAAAATGAAGAAATTTGGCCAAGTGGTGAGATATTATTGGTTTAATATATGTTCTAGGAAATTCAGACCTCAAATTGGTTGAATTTGAAGTTACAGTGAAGCTATGATAGTTGGGGAGAGATTAGTAATTAAAATTCTTAATTCGTGACTTGAGTTTGGAAAAAAAAAAATATTCATTCCAAAAATGTCAACCCACATCGATTTGTTGTTCTATAGGTTGAACTGGTATTATCAGAGTGAAATTGAACGGATTTCATAGTTGTAGAATGTCTATGGTAAATTGGGGAAAAGGTTAGGAAAAAGCCCCAATTCCTGCAACGGAATTCACAAGGATTTGTTGCGCATAAAAATGAATGTGCATAGGTGGTTGCACTAAAAATGCATGATGCACAGTAAAAACTTATGATATGTAAAAAAATTGGGCACTGCGCGGAAAAATATTGGCGTGCGTGCGTGCACACTAAAATTTGGTACCACGCGGAAAAATATTGGCGTGCTAGTGCGCATGCTAAATTTTGGGCACTACGCGGAAAAATATTAGTGTGCTAGTGCACGCGCTAAAATTTGGTACTGTGCGGAAACATATTGGCGTGCTGGTGTGCACGCTAAATTTTGGGCACTGCACGGAAAAATATTAGTGTGCTGATGCACACGCTAAATTTTGGTGCCGCGTGGAAAAATGTTGGTGTGCGGGTGCGCGTGCTAAATTTAGCATTGTGTAGTGTGCATGTGCATAATAAGGTGCGTGCGGTGTGCACACACATAATAATGTCACGCATGGTGTGCGCATTATTGGTAGAGCACATAGGAGTTTGGTTGGTGCACGCGCAATGTGGGTATATGTTGTCGCGCAACAATTTAGTTAATGGTGCACGCAGATTATTGGTGCACAGTGGGGGAATACTAAACTTTGGCATGGTGCAGCATGTATATTCAAATGTGCATGGAATATCATTGCGTGATACAAATATTGCGCGCAACAACTAATAGTGCAAGAATCAAAACTGTGCACAGTGGATATTGGCGCACGACACAGAAGTAGTGCGCACAAGTTATTGGCGCGACAGAGAAGTGATGCATAGTGGTTATAAGCGCGCAACACATGAACTACCTCGTGATGTTGCTGCTCATGGTAAATATGGATGTACAGGTTGAAATTTGTGCATTCAAATTCATTGAGAGGGTGAACAACAACAAAAACCCAACTATTTTCAGTGACATTTATACTGTTTGAACGTCATCTTTTTACAACGCATTTTTGAGGCCCTTAAGAGTGTTTTTAGTAACTCAAAAACCACGAGAACAAATTGTATCAAGGTACAATGTGTCTTTGAAGCTCAAATAAAATAGCTCAGAGAGATCTTTCTAATGGTGTAAATTGTTCTTCAAACGAAGCTTTTATGATAAAGTTATGGCACAAACAATGGAGGATAAGTTTTAAGACCCAACTAGCTTCAAAGAGCCACAACTTTCTGCTCCAGAATCAGATTGAGGCGCAGGAGTATTCAATGGAAATATATTGAACCATAGAAGACAGTCCCAGATCTGAATTAAATTTTCGGGTATGTTAAAAGTGTTTAATATGGAAAATAAGGTACCCATAGCATTCCATACCAAAAACACGAATTGGCCTGGAACTTCAGCAGGTTGTAACTAGCAGCCAAGAACCCCCAAAAAGGTGAATGTTGGACAGAGTGTCCATAATATGTATATGAAGAAAACCAATTGAGATCCCATGAAAAATCCAATGGATTAGGTAAAAAAATGCACAATTACAGTGCAGAGTTGTGCCAAGTTGAAAAATGAATAGAAAAAGTAATGGATATTTTTTTAAATAACCATAACTTTCTACTCAAGACTCAGAATTGAGAATGGCATCAAGCATTGGAAAGATATTGGACAATAGAATATAATTATTCACCCATAAAATTGATTTGGGAATTCAATGTTTCAAGAAATCAGAAAAAATAATTATGATATATTATTGAACCAGAATGGTTCATATTTTTCATGAGATTGTTGAAACAGTTAACCTGACAAAGTTTTGTTGGCTGCACATTTTACAGAATTAACAACAACTAGATCAGATAAGAATTAGAACATAGTCTAGAGGAATGGAAGATGTGCAGGGGACATACAGTCAGGAAGATTAGATCAGAGGGATGGATGTCTATTTGGGCATTGAAGGAACAAACTCCAATGGACATGGAGAAGGAAGGGATGAACACATGAATATGGTAGAGACCATTAAAAATTTAAAGAAGGATGTCCAAAGCCATAAATATGATAATGAAAGGCTTATGAGAGCCAAGGAGCAGAAGGATGAATTCAACATGAATTTATTGGAGATCTTGAACAAAATAGAAAAGAAATTGGATAAGGAGAGTGGCTCAAGCAATCAGGAAGTCACAGGTCTCCTGATGAGAAAATAAGAGCCATAAGTGTTAGAATACATCACCATCACTCCCCGAGGCATTCCAATAAGAGAGAACACAACCACACAAGTCCATCTCCTTTCAGGAAGCATAAGGGGCATGGGGTGGATGATCTACGAGGAGAAATGAACAAAATCAAACCTCCTACATTTGATGGTGAGCACAAGAAGGATGAAGATGAAGAAACATGGTTATTGGGTATGAGAAAATATTTTCAATTACATAATTATTATTCTCATGCAGAAGGTAGAATTTCCATCTATCAACTCAAGGGAAAAGCATCTATGTGGTGAGATCAACTTTTGCAGGTGCAACACATTCAAGAGAAAAGTGTTACTTGGAGGGAATTCAAGAAATATTTTGAGAAGAAATACTTGATTAAGAGATACTATGACAAGAAAATGAAGGAGTTCTTTGAACTCAAGCTTGGGAGAATGACCATTGATGAATATGAGAGAAGGTTTTTAGAAATGCTGAAGTATGTCTCTTTCATCAAGGATGAGATAGTTAAGATTCAAAGGTATTTGAGTGGATTTCCATTATTCATCAGTGACAAAATACAATATGATCATCCCAAGACAGTGGAAGAGACCATAAGGCAAGCTAAATGCCTTTATGATAAAAAAAATGCAAGGCCAACTTTCCAAAAATAATGGTAAGACAAAAAGAAATTCAATATGGATCAGAGGAAGAAGGGGAATAAGACACCATTCTTCAAAAGCAATCCTCGGGGACAACCAACGTCTAGAGAACCCAGAACAATTGAGACAGGGGTTCAAAGGCCAAGGCAACCACATATTCAATGTTGGGGTTTTAAAGGAGATCACATGTTCAAAGATTGTCCTCACAGAGGTGAAAAAGGGAGGAATTTTCACAATGTACAACAAGATGAAACAGTGGAGGACATGGGAAGACGTGTACTAAGGATCTATGCATCCCTGGACAACAAGAAAGTAGAGTATCAAGCACATATGATTGAAGTGGAAGGTATGATCAACAAACAAACCATTTCTATTTTAATTGATTCAGGAGCTATTCATAGTTATATAGATCCTAAGATGGTGGAAATTTTTCATTTTACAAAAAGAAAGCATGGAAAATCTTGGTTGGTGCAGCTGGCTACCGTATTCAAAAGAAAAGTTAATGAGATGGTCAAGTCATGTCTTATGGACATGAATGGATTGAACACTAGGGAAGATCTGAACATCTTGCCTTTAGTTTCCTATGATTGTCTAATTGGGATGGATTGGTCTGACCAACATAATTCTATCCTGGATTGTCTTAACAAGGCATTTACTTTCTTGGATGAGGAAGGGAACGTAAGGAAATTGCATGGAATTCCGAGGGTAGTAACCATCAAAGAAATTTTAGCATTGCAACTGAATAAATGTTATATAAAAGGGTGTCAAATATTTGTAGCTCATATGGAGGAGAAACAAAAAGATAAGGTGCCAAATTTGGAAGATCATGTAGTCCTGGAAGATTATGAAGATGTCTTCAAGGAGCTATCAGGACTACCCCCAAAGAGAGATATTTATTTCTCTATAAATTTAATGCTTGGAGCAGCTTCAGTGTCAAAGACTCATTATAGAATGAGTACACCAAAGCTGAAGGAGTTGCAAATGAAGCTTGAAGAACTTCTGAAGAAGGGGTATATATGTCCAAGTGTGTCACCTTGGGGTGCCCCAGTCTTTTTCATGAAGAAGAAAGATGGGACATTAATATTGTGCATTGACTTCAGACAGTTGAATAAAGTGACTGTAAAGAACAAGTATCCTCTTCCAAGGATTGATGATCTCTTTGATCAATTGAAGGATGCAAAGATTTTTTAAAAGATAGATATCAGGTCAGGATACCAACAGGTAAGGATTAAAGAGGAAGATATCAGCAATATCGCCTTTAGGACAAGGTATGCTCATTATGAGTTCACAATGGTACCATTTGGGTTGCCAAATGCACCAGTTGTTTTCATGTGCTTAATGAATGGTGTTTTTTGAGATTATTTAGACAAGTTTGTCATTGTCTTTTTGGATGACATCCTTGTATATTCCAATACAGAAGAAGAGCATGAGAATCATTTGAGGATGGTTTTGCAAGTATTAAGGGAGAATCAATTGTATGCCAAATTGAGCAAGTGCTCATTTTATTAGAAGCAAATTCATTATTTAGGGCATATCATTTCAGAGGATGGGATAGTAGTGGATCCTGAGAAGATAGAATCCATTCGAGAATGGTCAGCACCAAATAATGTGACAGAGGTCAGATCATTCATGGGCCTTGCATGATACTATAGGAGATTTATTGAAGGATTCTCAAAGATTGCACACCCAATCACTTCCTTGCAAAGAAAGGGTGTGAAGTTTTAGTGGACATTGGATTGTGAAAATAGTTTCCAACACTTGAAACAATTATTAACAAGTGCTCCCCTACTAAGGATTGCATACCCAAATGAAGACTTCATTGTATGCACAGATGGATGTAAAGAAGTACTTGATGGAGTCCTCAGTCAAAATGGATTTGTTATATGTTATGAATCAAGGAAGTTGAAGGAGCATGAAAGACACTACGCCACTCATGATTTGGAGTTGGCAGCCATAGTGCATGCTTTGAGGAAATGGAGACACTACCTCATGGGAAAAAGGTTTGAACTGAGTACAGACCATAATGGTCTGAAATATTTATTTTATTAGCCAACTCTAAATGCTAGGCAAAGTAGATGGTTAGAATTTCTTAGCGAATATGACTTTGATATAAAGCATATCAAGGGGAAAGAGAACAAAATGGTTGATGCAATCAGCAGAAGAGTGAATGAATTGCATGCTACAACCATTAGCATGCACCAATCAAATTTGAGACACGTGATTTTAGAGGTTGGAAAATTAGATTTGTATTACAAGGAATTAGTGGAAAAATTATAGAAAGGTAATTTGCAGCAGAAAATTGAAGAATATGAGCTAGATCATGATGAAATTCTCATGTAGAGGGGAAGAATTTATGTACCAAATTCCTAGGAATTGAAAAATCTGATATTGAGAGAAATGCATAATGTACCTTATGTTGGGCACCCAGGATATCAGAAAACTATTGCAGCTGTCAAAAGCCAATATTATTGGTCAGGCATGAAGAAAGAGGTTGCTGATTTTATTGCCAAATGTTTGGATTGTCAAAAGGTAAAGGCTAATCATAGACACCTAACTGGTTTTCTACAGCCATTACCCATTTCTGAGTGGAAGTGGGAATTTGTAAGCATGGATTTCATCACTAAACTACCCAGAACAAACAAGCAACATGATTCTATAATGGCAGTGGTGGATAAGATTACTAAGGCTGCCCATTTTATTCCAGTTAAGCTCACTCACAAGGCAACCAACATTGTTGATGTTTAGATGAAAGAAATTTCTCGATTACATGGCATACCCAAGACAATTGTGTCTAACAGAGATCCAAAATTTACCTCAAATTTTTGGAAAGGATTATTTAATGGATTTGGAACAAATTTGAATTTTAGTATAGCTTATCATCCAGAATCAGATGGAAAAATAGAGAGGGTGAATCAAGTGATTGAAGATATGTTGAGGATTGAGGATGTATGTGATGGATAAGCCATCAAAATGGGAAGATTACCTAAACTTGGTAGAGTTTTCTTATAAAAATGGGTACCAAGCATCACTGAAGATGCACCCATTTGAGGAACTATATGGTAGAAAGTGAAACACATCGATAAGATGGGATAACCCAACAAATAGAGCAATGGTTAGGCCAGATTTACTCAGGGAAATGGAGGAGAAAATGATAAAAATAAAAAACAATTTAAAGGATGCCCAAGACAAGAAAAAACTCTATGTTGATAAAGGTAGAACTCAAAGGGAATTTAAAGTTGGGGACCATGTATTCTTGAAAGTGAAGGCCAATATAAGTTCCCTGAAGTTGGGAAATTGTTCAAAGTTGGAAACTCACTATTGTGGGCCATTTGAAATCCTATAGAGGATTGGTCCAGTAGCTTACATGATTGCATTGTTTGCATCGATGTCTATTCATAATGTATTCCATGTATCATTGATTAAGAAATATATACCTGATGCTAATCATGTTATTGATTGGAATGTGATTCAGGTGGAGCAAGAAGGAACTTTTCAAGTGCATCCAGTACATATTCTGGACCAGAAAATCAAACTTCTCCAGTAAATAAAAGTGTATGTAAGCTCGTGCGTTGTTTGATATCATTTTTTTATGCACCTTTCATGGCATAGTTCATGCATGTACTGCACAGTAAAATGATGAAATGTGCACATTCCAAGATACCGCACACAACAACTTAAGTGTGCGTGATTTTGAGGCCAGGGATCCTTTGTGTATATGTGGTGTTTTATAGGCTGGTGAGCCAGTTATTATAAGCTAGGAGGCTTATGTTTCTATTATTCCAGAGAGGCTAGAGGCTAAAGGCCAATGCACCTATTTTTGTATATGTCTCATCATTAATATAGAATACATCACTGCACACAGACCAACCACGATAAAAGAGTATGGGGGACTAAACTCCACTAGTTAGGAAAAGGGAGGGGCTAAAAGTTAAGGAAAGGGGATAAGCTACGGAGCTTAATCCAAAAAGGAATATTATATTAATATTTCTTAAAAAAATCCTGCACGGGTGTAGACGGATTGGCAAGTGCCGTGTAAATGGAAGAAAATTTGTAAAATGAATTCTCATGTTCGATTCTCACCCGGATTTACTCGTGCACCATTCTTGCGGGCTGGGTGGTTGCACCTGGGGTTATAGTGGTAGCCAACGAGGATCGACCCCATGTCACGTGAGTACGAGAANAAAAAAAAAAAAAAATCTTAAAAACAAAGTATGGATAATTATTTTATCCTAAGTTATAAGAATGGAGACAAGTGGGCCAAAATAGCTCCCAACATGACAAGTGTCAAGTTGGGGACATGCATACATATAGTTTGAACTTAGTTCATTTTTTGATCTTTTCCATCATTCCTTCCATCATTCAATCATGCAGGCAGCCAATCCATGAGCTTTCACTCACGCAGTCAATTATCCTATGTACCATCATTTCACGAGACCTGAACCTGTATCCATACCCATCCCAGTTTGTGTAGCTGGTTAGCTTGGGAGTTGGACTAAATAAGAGGGTTGTCAAGCTCGTGGGATATTGAAGAGGCGGGTTGTCAGGCCCATGAGAAATTTCTCTCTGGGTGAGAGAATTGTTGGGAATTGATTTCTTGAAGGTGCTAAATTGCAACTATATGGCTCTAAGACTTCATGTTCGGCCTGTTGCTGAAGCCCAGAAAGGAAGTGGGGAAGCTGAAGGACTATTGAGCAGAGAAGGGGTACACTTCCTATGGTGGGACAAGAATGTGGGGAATGAGGGACTGTAGGTTGCTAGTTTTATTTGGCACCTGTGAAATATTCTTTCATGTTGTCTTTGAGCCATTAGCATGGTTAGGAATCCCTTTACCCGGGTGGATTTTAGTCCCAACTCGGGGGTGAACCACTGCTGAGAGTGATGAGAACTGTGTTCTAAGGTTGGGAGGTTCGTGGAAGGTCTTCACGTAGTTGGTGATATTCTTATGAAGATAAGTGTCAGTTCTGTGATAAATTTACATGTTGCATTATTATTTACGTGTTTATTTTTATGGGTTTATTCTATATGTGGTTATAACTGTCTTTATATTTCTGAGTATTGCCGATATATGCTGCATGTATATGTTTATTGTTATTTCAGTATGAATCTGTGCATTTAAAGAATTTATTTGTGTTTACATTTTATATATAAAGTTTTCCAAGAGTTCTGTGTGTATATGTTTTAACTGCATGCAATTCGAAATTTTTTTGTGGCATAGCTCAGTATGATGCTAGGTATGTTACAGTATGTTCCGCTGAGAGAACAAAAGAATTCTCTCGTGTATCGTGGCCCAACCTGGGTGGATGGGAACGTTACACTTCTTCTCATGTAGCCAAACTAGTTAGAAAGTTCCAACCCTTCCAACCACAGGTTCGTGACAACCTTCAACAAGCTAAGCATCGCAACTTCTCCAACAAGGCAAGTAGCTCATCAAGATGCAGATTCAACAAAGGATTTTCCCTCTACCCCGGGCACTCAACACAATGGATACCATTTATTCCTAAGGATGGAGTATTGATCCAGGTGGATATTTGTGGCCACCCACCTTCTCCAACCGGCTCAAAATAGTTTTCTCGCAATTTTGGTAATTTACTGTTTTTAGCAGTTTTTAACTTTCGGGGCCATTTTGAGGGCCTAAATGAAGGTTTTCCAGGATGGATATTCTCAATGATAGTAAAAGGCTCTATTTATCCCACAAAATGAATCTCCTCGATGACACCTTTCCAACAAGGTATTGTGCGCCACAAACAGAGATTGTATGCCAAAGTTACACCCTTAGGAAGTTGATACACCAAACCACTCAAAACGGGGTCCACAAAATTGTTGTTTTTTCATCTTCCAGGGTTAGTGTTTTGGATTTTATTTATGATAAAAAAGGCCTTTGGAGCCTCATTTTAAAATCATCTTCTTTCGAATGCAAGTAGCGGACACATCTCTTCTTAGAGATAAGATGCCACCATTCTAGCGAGTCTTTCACTCTGTATTTTTACAGTCTTTGTACATTTTCACTCATTAATAGAAAATTGTGTATTATTGTATCTTTGTGTTTATTTTTGCATCTATGATACATTTATGTTATTTTATTGGATATCCAATATATCTCTGTACATTTCTTTATTATATCTTCGCTCTCATTTCGTGATGAAAATAATCCAGATCATGTACGCTCCATGTTACTCAATAATGAACTCTAGAAGACCTGTAACAATCCTCCTCAGAATAAAAAATTCCCTATAGTGTAGGTGTCCCAACCTCTTGTTCCATAGATCACATAGGCTTTCATTGTCATGTACTAAAGCATGAATAATATTTCCTTGCATCATGTATAAATTTCCCTCTTTAACCCCAATGACCACTATTGTGTCTAGGGTATCTTTCTATGGACATATGAATACTTTCCCTCTTTGAAAAGTAACTACAAAAACCCTATCCTCCATAGCTGAGACTGAGAGTGAATTCTTATTCATTCATGGTACATAAAGAACATCCTGGGAATCCAAAAAACCTCTCGACTCAAGATGGAACATAATTATTTCCTCTCCCATCACTACATACTTTGCATCATCACCAAGCTCCACATGAACATCAGAGCCTCTCTTTGTCAGACTGTTAAATAGCTCCTATGCATCTATCATATGATGAGATTCACCACCATCCCAGAACCAAGAAAAAATGGTTTTTGTGTTGGTATAAAGGAAAGAAACTAGTATAAATCCTTCTCAAACTTTGTTGCAAACTGATCTAGTTGTGTCTCTGTTGATGTTGTTTTCTACGTCTTTCCTTTTCCTTTCTTTTTCTTTGGAAACTAATATGCATAATGTTCATTTTGTTGAAACTGAGAGGGGGGTGAATCAGTATCTAGTACAATTTATAACCTTTTTCAACATATACTTAAACCATTCAATTATATCCAATGAGAAATGAACAATAGTATAAGAGTTACACCAATACACCACAATACACCATGCACAATATATGAGAAATAATCAATAGTTATTGTTCAAGGGGAGCAATGACTTCCAAAGGTAGCTACAACTTCCAAATGTAAAGGGAGGGATAAACCTCCAAGAGGAAGATACAATCCTCCAATATCAATAGAAATTTGAACTCTCCATCCTTGCCCCTTCCTTCCACCCAAGAATATACGAAAGATAATAAAACTTCACATTAAATCATCACCATCAACCAATCATCACATAGAACCTGATAATGCTTCCTAAGACTTCTTCAATTTCTGCAATTCTTCAATTTTTGGAGTACTCTAATCCTATAGATAACATTACTCAATGTATTCTCTGAAACTCCTCCAATTTTCACTCCTTGAATCCTCCCCAAAAATAAGTTATAGAAAGAATGGTAGACTTTATTCAATTCTGGTCTATTCAGGAGAGTGAACTTTCACAAAATTCCCCACACTGAATATTTAACATCCGATTCTAAAACTTGCACAAAAGAAACTACATTCCGTACTCTTTCCAATGCAATTTGTCCCACGTCATTTGGATTCTTGATGAATAAGTTATGACTATTTTACCCGGAACACCTGTTTATTGACTAGCTTCAGGACTGGTCACAAACCCTATCTTCCATAGAGTGTATCTCCATAATTATAACGAATCAAGAGCTGAATTTTTTACCATAGGTACCTTGATATGTCTTCTCAATACCATAGCAATTTCACCATCTGAATCATTCTAGAAAAAACAATTATAGAAAAAATGGTAAGATGACCTGAAAATAACATACCTTAGAACACATCACCAAAAGACTTCATTCTCTCTTGAAATCCGACCTTCTTTACTTCTGATTTCCTCTGAAATTTGACTTGTGTATCAAATGAATCTATAATGATATTTATTTATACCATTTATGTCACTTCCTTTTAACATTAGG
>SNQJ01S0061583.1:49498-66805 GCA_010110895.2 Picea sitchensis | reverse complement strand
TCTTCTTTGAAATCTGAGATGTTGTAATTTGCTTCAACTTCTTCTTCTTCTTCTTCTTCTTCTTCTTCTTATTCTTCTTCCCTTGCATAAAGGTCTTGTAGCTTGTCCCAAAGATATTTTTCTAATGCACATGATCCCACCTTGGATTTTACTAAATCTATCAATCCATCCAGGATGGTATCTATTGCCAATTTGTTGTTCCTTTTTCCTTCCTTCTGAGCTGCAGTCTTTGGTTTCTTCAAAGCATTGTTTCCTGAAGCAAATGAGAAACAAACATCTACCCCAAGAGATTTCAAGTAAGTTTCCATTCTATTACTCCAGTATTCAAAATTGCTTCCATCATATGGTGGAATCCCATTTGGAATGTTGTCTTCCATTTCTGCATAGGATCTTCCTTCCAATGGTTAAATTGTACTGAAGGTAACCTGCTCTGATACCAATTGTTGATACTGAGAGGGGGGTGAATCAATATCAAGTACAATTTATAACCTTTTTCAGCTTATACTTAAACCATTCAATTATATCCATTGAGCAATGAGCAATAGTATAAGAGTTACACCAATACACCACAATACACCATGCACAATATATGAGAAATAATCAATAGTTATTGTTCAAGATAAGTAATGACTTCCAAAGGTAGCTACAGCTTCCAAATGTAAAGGGAGGGATAAACCTCCAAGAGGAAGATACAATCCTCCAATATCAAGAGAGATTTGAACTCTCCATCCTTTCCCCTTCCTTCCACCCAAGAATATATGAAAGATAATAAAACTTCACATTAAATCATCACCATCAACCAATCATCACATAGAACCTGATAATGCTTCTTGAGACTTCTTAAATTTATGAAATTCTTCAATTATTGGAGTACTCTGATCCTATAGATAAAATTACTCAATGTATTCTTTGAAACTCCTCCAATTTTCACTCCTTGAATCCTCCCCAAAAAGAAGTTATAGAAAGAATGGTAGACTTTATTCAATTTTGGTCTATTCAGGAGAGTGAACTTGCACAGAATGCCCCATGCTCAATATTTAAGATCCGATTATGAAACTCACACAAAAAAAACTACATTCCGTACTCTTTCCAATGCAATTTGTCCCACATCATGTGGATTCTATATGAAGAAGTTATGACTGTTTTACCTGGAACACCTATTTATTGACTAGCTTTAGGACTGGTCACAAACCCTATCTTCCATAGAGTATATCTCCATAGTTATAGCGAATCAAGAGATGAAATTTTTACCATGGGTACCTTGATATGTCTTCTCAATACCATATCAATTTCACCATATGAATCGTTCTAGAAAATATTTTTATAGCAAAAATGGTAAGATGACCTGAAAATAACATACCTTAGAACACATCACCAAAAGACTTCATCCTCCCTTGAAATATGACCTTCTTTACTTCTGTTTTCCTCTGAAATTCAACTTGTGTATCAAATGAATGTATAATGATATTTATTTATACAATTTATGTCACTTCCTTTTAACATTAGGGCCATCATGACACTTTCTTATTTTGTAATTTGTTTCATTAATTATCTTCAGGGCCTACATGTACTTCCTTCTTCAATTCACTTTGTCATATTCAAAAATTCATTTCTCGTCAACCATGAGGATACCCATGGCGTGCCACATACCACCGGAAATAACATGATGTATACTATCCATCCATGGGTGTTGTATATGCATGTGCATTGTCCTTCATGTTCAAATACCTTCATCAATCTTGCGGTCCAAAACCCATGACTAGGGTTGACATCAATGACAACAACCAATATTCCAACACATTCTTATGGAATGATAAGAACTTTATTTTACTTAAGTCCTTATTCTTCCCTGGATGTGATTAGCCTCCGTCATTGTTTCCCTTCTTGTTGGAACTCTTCCATTTTCCCTGATTTGTCTTACTCACAAGAGCCAAGTTCTCATCACTAATTCTCTGCTTGCTTCTCTTAGAATACTCTTTATTCTCTTCCTATATGTAATCATCCAAAGTCTCTGCCAATATGGGAGATGTTTCCAAGTGCAGAATCCCTTGACAAATGGTTCCCAAGACTTCGGAAGACCATTCAATTTCACATTCACGAGATCTATGGCATCCATTTTCTTCACTATGGATGTAAGTTGATCATGTATGTATTTGATCCTCATGAAATAACTGGTAACATTGTTAGATCTAGACATCTACACAAATCTGATTCTATTTCTTAACACCATCTTTTTATTCATGATATAAGTTCTATGGAATAAACCTAATACGACATCAAACATCTCTTCAGTCATCTTCTTCTTAGATAAGTGAGGAATTAGATGATCCTTCACTAAATATAATATAACCCTCTCATCTTTGATCTCCTTCTTTTCATGAGCCACCAAAGCTATTAGATCTTTCGGTGGAACAACTACTTTTTCCACTAACTCCCAAAGGTCATACTCCTTTAATGCCAAGTTAACTCTTGATTTATAAGATAAGAAGTTGGATGCTCCATCCAATTTATCTTCAACTCTCAAACTTATGGATGTCATCCCTTAGGTCTGATAAATAGCCTTGGAAATAACCTACTACTAAAACTGCCCTTGTACTAACATGTATGAACTTGTACGCACCTATCACCATTGAAACATGTGTATGTACGTGACTTTCCATACTGAAACCTGCATATGTATGCACTTATGCTTAATGAAACCCATGTATATGTGACTATCTCTAAAGAAACCTGTGTATGTACGTGGTTGTCTCCAAAGAAACCCACATATGTATGCGAATATTCCTTTTACAACCTGCATACAACTCCATGTGACTCTAAAACCCTAGTTCTATCTCAATACTATTGTTTCCCTGAATTCCAACTCTTGATTTCTAACTGTTGGTTATGGATATGCTAAGATCTCATGCAGATATGATAAATATGATATCAAATGTTGTGGATTTGATATTTGTCTTCCTCTTAGAGAAACTATGATACCATGTTGAAATACCTTACTTTGACACTTAGGTATCTTGTTATCTAGTAATTTCCTTGTTGTAAATAAAATTAGTAGCTCAAAAAACAACATACACAGCTGGAATATTCAACTCAAATAAATATAGAAGAAGTAATATTGGAAACCATAATCTCAACCATAATACACAAAGATATTTTTCTCATCAACTAAGCTTATAATTTAAATAAATTCTAATCTTACAAGATCTCTCGTACCTGGAAAAATGGCCAACATAGAAATAAATAAAACTATGGATAGAACCTACAAACCCTAGCAATATGATGTGTTGTTGTACGGACTTGTACTTTCATGCTTCCCAATATGTATGCAACTTTCCTTAAGAAAACCCGTGTATACATTCCAGCCTCCACTAATACCCGCATACACACACTCAAAGATTGTAAGGAACTCCATACACTATGACCCTGTTGTTGTGTCTCCAATCATATGAAAGCCACTTGTGAGTGCCTATGTTCTGACTTCTCCTTGACCCGATATCTAGATGGAAGACCTTCTCCACCTATCCAAGATCTCCTTGAATCACAGTCCTTCGTGATCCAACTCTCTTTGTATCAATTGTCTCTTCTCCTTAACCCTATACTTTATTTTATAATATTGAGTTATGACCTAACCCTAATCTCCAAATTGATTGACAGTTGAGATTACTTCTCACCTCATTGGAGATCAATGGATATTATTTAATTCACTAATGCTAATTAAATCATTTATTTAAAACTAAGCTCATTATTAAAATAAAATTACTCTAATAATTCCTTTAATTAAAGTAATGTCTCAAGGTAGAAGGCTTTGGATGACTTCCACACATCTAAACACTTAGATATGTGTGGAAGTACATGTTCGATGCTACCAACATCAACATTCTTGAGAATTGATTTTCAACTTAGATTATAGTTTTCGCATTTTCATATTAGTGACTTATTAGATTTTGTGGCTACAGTTTAAGCTCGATGCCATGTTCATGGAGGCAAATCTCACTTCATGAGAATAGGGCATTAGGCAATTCAATTCTCTTATTTCCTTTTGAGCATTTCAAATCAATTATTTTGTTCAATTTTCAATGTAGGTGTAATTTACTTTCCCATAAGTTTATGTTAATTTCATTCTTAGAATCTCTTTTAGTTGTTTCTTGGAGAATGTGTGGTTGCATAAAACACTCATTATGATAGTTTAATAATAGAGCAAGATAGGTGTTATCACAAGACTAGGTCACTAATGGTATCACTCTAAGAGGAGCTATACATTGTATTTGAAATCACAAGTGTTAGAAGCTAGTTCCTATGTGTTTTAATTTTATGCAATGCAATTTATTTTTTAGGTAGAAGCATATTAGACAAATTAATGCAAGATAAGTATTTGTATCTTATACATACAATGTTGACACCTCACAAGCACATTGGAAACCTTGGTTGATAAGTTAAATGCATGAGTGTTCCTGGTTAAATAGAAGATATATAGAAACATTTTCAATAGCCATGGAGGCTAATAGAGATGAAGTGTAGAATTCAAAAGATACATCCTCAGTTGGTTTAGAAGTATAAGGAATCTTATTTATCAATGATGCAAATCTTTGATTAAAATCTTTAAATTTTTCCTTAAGATCCATTTTTATTCTAGATAATTCTAAAACTAGTATTGTTGGGCATTTATCATCTCTAAATTTCTTTATGAAAGCATATTCAAATGCATTTTATCTTGTAATAGACCTTTATCCTAGAGAAAAATACCAAGTAGAGGCCCTTTCATTCAAAAGTATAAGGAAAAATTCTACAAACCACATCTTCATGTTCTACATTCATCAACTTGACCACCAAAATAATTTTTTTAATATTATCTTCAATAGAATCCTTCTTATCATGGTCAAACTTTGGTATAATTGTTTTAGGATGCTTGGGTAAAGGGTGATTGGCCCCTGGAAAAAAAAACCACATTTTGAGTGAGCCAAGGTTGGTTAGCATTTTGTTTTCAATTAGCATTATCCATGTTTATTTTGGTAATTCCTTAAGGCTATTCTTCTGAGGATTCTTCTTCTGAGGATTCGTCTTCAGAGGGATCTTTGGGGGAAACTAGAGGAGACTCAAGGGGACTGGGTGACTAACTAGCACTAAGGGATAAATATTCTTCAAAGGTTAGCTCAGAAAGACTAGGTACTCCCCTAAGGAACTTAGAAAGTTGATAATTAAGGGTTTTGACTATTGGGCTACCAATGTTGGTTGGAGAACTGATGACAATTAGAATTTTGGGTCTAGGTTGTCTTTGTCTCTCGGGTATAGGGTATTCAACCAGTTGGATTCCAAGATTTATCATCACGTCTTGGGTGAGGACATGAGATTGTTCCAACAATTGGGGAATTTCAATAGGGCTTAAATTAGGGGAAATCGATGCTATGGGATTGGGTTGGTACATCCTCTATCGACCCTAAAGTTGAGTAGGTGTTTAAACTAGAGTTAGATGTGGGTCTAGGATCTTCTTCGGGCTAGGGATACAAGATTCACTATGTTAGAGTGGTCATTCAAGAATCATCTTGTAGCATGTACAAATGGAATAGACATTATACCAATAATCTCCAAATATAAACAACTGGAAAGATCTCTAATAAAGGCATCTTTAGATAATGACTTTTGATATAGCCTCAATCAATGACCATTGGCCATAAGAGATATCCAATATTCATCAAGGGTATGTAGTTTGACAAAAAAATTGTCATAAACAATATCAACCTCGTATGGTCCCAACCAATTAGTGTAAATATTTCCCTTGAATTATTTAAACCTAGAATCATATAAAAGGGCCCAGTCTCTGACATAGAAATTCTATTTATTAATGAGTTTGTCAATCCATTTTTTTCTCTGTGGTTGAACAAAAAAAGTGTGATGCAAGGAATACAGATGAATCTCATCAATTTCATTGATCTGGTTTAAGCAGTTCTTCTGAGGATCTTGTTACAACAAATTTTTCCTCACCCCATGCAACTTGCTTGGATGGCCTTTCCATTTCCCTATGCAGACTTGAAGTCCCCTTTTGTACCTTCCAGAGCCAAAAAAACACATTTTTCCACATATGCACATTGCATGCCCTATCAATTAGACAACAAGAGTATATTTAGTTTGCTCCACTACAACCCATGTACATCGTCTTTGGTGCTAAAAAATAAAAATTATGCCGGGTTTCCATGCCATGTCTCAAGACCATGATCCTTGACCTTCCATATACTAGAAACACTCTGAATCGACCCTTCAATTCCATTTGAAGGATATAAATTGAGCCATATCTAAGCCTTGAAGAGATTAAAAAATTCAACTTTGAGAGCAAAGAAACTTTGGAGAAATGTCACTTCATATTGAGTCTGCATCCCTTTATCCTTGAAATTATGAACTCTTTGTTCAACTGCCAAGATCTTCCTTCTTTGTGATTGATAACCTCATTGTCTCCTTTATATGAGCTTGCCTTTGGTGGAGGATTGAAGTGGTGGAGGTCAAGCTGGAGGGACTTAGTTTCTCGGTTCCGATATGTGCTGTTACAGAATTTTGTCACCTATATACTTATGTTGATTATTTTAATAGAAATACTCTTTTCTCATCCAATTGATATCTTGCAAATATTTGAATTATTATTCCATGGGCGTATTTGTCACGTATAATAAAGGATTATGCTAATCTATTTGCTAATGATATATATTGTCACCATATACTTGTGTATCTTGGTTTTAGAGGACAAGTTGAAAGTGTAAATCTTTGAGATTGCATGCTCAATGGTGGTCTTCATCAAATGTCCAGACGAGGTAGGCTATTGGCCTTGTCTTGTTAGCATTTCATTTATATAGCATATCGGGCATTAGAGTTGATTTATGTGTTTCATTCCTTCTATTGTGGTTTACCCCATGCCATAGAGATATTTTCCTCGTAACAGAATTGGCGACCATACTAGGGATTGATCTTCTTTTTGGTGATTTGGAGTTTTTTTTCTCCTTGATTTTCTCTTTGTTAGCCTGAGTTTCCTTGTTGCGTGATTGCTTGACAACCTATTTTTACTTTACACCTGAGTTTCTTGGCTTAACCCTTTCCCTGGAAGTGTTTTACTGGGTATACATAGTTTTTCCCTTGACAGGCATGTACATACGCAAGTTGTCCTCCTTTAGGGTGCATACATATGTGAGTTTTGCTCAAACGGTTGCGTACATAAGATCTTTAGTCTTACTGGTTGAGTTTGGTGTTTGTTGTGTGAGTTTGGTTGTTTGTTGAGTCTTCTTGGGTCTCTTTCTTGACTATTAAATGCTTACAGAGTGATAGGAATCCTTCTTATTGTTGAATTTTTGGGCGGTATTCTTTATTATCATTTTTATTTACTGGTTGTCCTTACACATTAGTCTGAGTGTTTGCTTCTTGGTATCCTACTTGGCTTGTCTCTTTTTTATTGCAGTAGGGTTTGCATGTGAAGATGATATTCAGTCCTTGCATTTTCTTTTCTTTATATCAAAAATACAGAAACATTTTCTCATTTTTCATTATGGCATTTTCTCTTTTGATTACTTTCATTGATTTTGACACACATGGAGAAATTGCATTTCATTGAAATTGTAGAGATTGCATTGGAAAAGTTGCACTTATAAGCATACCATCTCTTTGAAATTCAAGACTAGTTCTTAGTAGTGTTTTTATATTTACTTCTTTTATATGTTGAGTCGTAATACCATCATTTTCATGAGCACACCTCTTGAGTAAACATAAGCCATTAAAATTAAGGTTGATTAATTAAAATTGATTAGAAACAATTTTATTCTTTAAGGTAGACAAACAAGTATAGGACATAGGGCCTTGGAATAGGATTTTGTGAGTATAATTCCCCAAGGATATTAAACTAAACAGATGTGTCTCACTAGGGAGAGGTGAAACCCATTGTGTAATTAGTGACATCAGAAGGCTCCGCTCACACCAGAGTTAAGCACGAGGTCATGCAAAGTTGGTTGCTTAGATATCCCTCTAATACCTTCTTAGCGTCAAAGATATTTCTGGGGTTCTATTCATGTTTGGGCATCTTGCTAGTACCTTTACCTCCTTGAGAGGCGGTGCTTTCAAGATTTCAAGATTTGTTATCCTACCCATATGGTGAACCAGACTTACAACTGTTCACCTGTGCATTGGTTATATTGTGGTGATTCTAGTTGTTTGACATAGGTAGCCACACAGGTTACTTGCATGGGTTATTCTGCAAATACCCTGACTCAGATAACGGTCATACAACACACAACCTTTATGGAGGATTAACTCTCTGAGGATATCTAACTGACTGCGATGTTAAGCCCACAAGGGCCCTTATAACTGATTATAATACCTCCAATATTTTGAAGGGAGTCTCAAGCCCCTCTTGGGCGATACATACCTTCTCTAGTGAGGTAGGCCCCTTTTCAGCCACTATATCATTTTTGTGTGCATTGGCCTTTTTGCTTTACTTTGGTGTGCTCTTTGATTATTCGTTGGCCTTAGGATTTTGTATTGCGTCGTGAGTTTTCATTGTTATGGTTAGTGAAGTCCCCATGAATCCCTTAGTTAGCACTACCCATCCCATGATATTTTCTCATTCCATGGGGATGAATGCTTTTATGTTTCTGAGTGGTACGCCAAATCATGATACTCATCCAATAACTTGGGCCTCTAATCCTTTTTATTTTGGTATGTCATACATGTCTTCACACTTTCCATCCTTTGTCTCATCGTCTTATGTGAATCCTAGTTTTGGGTTTGGGGGCATGATGCCTCCTTATTATACCTTTTCATTTGGTGGGATTCATATCCCTCAACCAACTCAAACGGTAGGAGATTGTAATCTACCTTCCTCTAGAACCAATCCTAGCTTCTCTTTTCCTAGATCGAGTGCTCAAATGGGAGGTCCTTATACTTATTACATCCCTTCCATCTATCCTTCTTCCTCTATGTTGGTTCCTACAAACACTTTTCTCATGGCGTACCTCCTTCTGTCCTCTGTAGTTTCATCTAAGGGGAGTCAGTTTTATAGTATGGGAAACCCCCTTCACGAAGCTCCTTCATCTTGGGGAAACATATATCCTCACCTGAGTAACCCTTGTCATGTCGCTTTCTCTTCACAAGAGGCTTCCTCAATGAAGATTCCCTTACAACCATTTATGAATCAGTTTGGAGGAGGATACCATCCTATCGAATAGAGCCATGGTGTATACCAAACCCCTTCCTGGCCCGCAATCTCTCAAAACTAGTCTTTCCCAGGACCTTGGTCATTGATGTCGCAACCAACCGGTGTGATTCATGTTGGAAGAACAAGTCCCATCACTATGAGTCATACTGGCATTATATCACCAACCTATGCAATTCATGTTGAATACCAACAACTAGTCATTGCATATCATGATGGGTGTTAATACCCTGATCTACAGGGGAAAACTTCTGAAATTTGGTGCTATGTTCCAACAACACATGTGTGATATATGCACACTACTAGAAAAGTGAAATTCTTGTAGCGCCATCATAAAACATCATATCACTTCCTAAAAATACTCGAATTCTTCGCCAGATTTATTTTCGGGCCATATCTAGATTTCTTATGTTATTGAATAATATTGTGGCTTGTTCTTGTAAAAATAATAAGGATATATTGGCCTGTGAATCCAATCTCTATGTTATAGAGCACCCAAGCATACAACAGAGGACAAGAACACATATCAAGAACCGAGTAACAAGGCGCTAAGGATGAACCCACAAGGGACCAAAAGACAATGCACTCCACATAGAGAAGGTATGGAAATGTTGACGTATATAAACATTCTTATACTTATACATATAAAAGTATGTTTATACTTGTGAATATGGGATATATCCCATTGCATAAAAAGATGAAATCGCCACCTATTGCAACAAAAACACACAGAATGCTCAAGCCCGAGTCTAGTTGCCAAGCATTGAGCAAGCAAATGTTAAAAGAGAGTGCCCACGTGGAGTGCTAATAAGGAGAAACCCACCACTGTTTCTTTTCCCCTATTTAATCATATCGTTCAACGACAAGAATAGCCTCAACGACAAACAATGATAGGGTTTTAGATCCTTGAAATAATAAAGAATTGCAACAATGAGCAAGATCATCGCAATGGGGTCCTCACTTTTGGATAAAGAGTCCATCTCTTCAAGTTCATTGTAAAATATTATGAAACAAAAACATTATAAGAGGGTCTAAACTTCATCGATCCTATACTTAAAATTTATTTCCAGAACATGGAAATACATTGTCAATGAAGGTTTTGATATTAAATTGCATGGACCATAAAATGAAGGTTTGTGAGAAGTTTGTCAAGGCGACTACCAAAAATTCCCTCACAAGATTTGCTTTATCCAAAAAGGAATTTTTGAACAGGAATTTACTTGTGGTATCCCTTGATAAGGCATGTAGTCTTTCATATGAATACCAACCATGTGGGACAATCATTGGCATTTCCAGCGATCAACAAATAGATTGTACAAAAAACAACAATGCTTGCAGGATGTAGTTTTGTTGAAGAGAGGAAATTGTCAGTAGAGTTGTTTGTTACATGTTACAGGTTACTTTATTCTAAGACATCACAAGAGGGAGAATGGACACTGTACTTATCTTCTTGGAGACTCATTGTTTATCTTTGTTTCTTCTTGGAAAAAGTCCATCAAGATAGGCGGGAAAAATTGAATGCCAACTTTTCATAGTTCGAGTCTTGTAGAGTTACACGAGGACATAGAAGAAGGCGTTCACTCCTCATTAATGATGGAGCATTGCCTTGGACTGTTGAAAATTCAAATAGTAAAGAAACTCCCATTAAGCGCTATATTGAGCTTGTTCTTTGTTATCTGGCTCAACATGAGGAAGATATTCTAGCAATGTAGCATTCAGTTCCAAGTTTCCAGGAGAAGGAGTTGGACACTCAAGAGGTTTATTTCATATTTTGAGGCAGTCGTTTAGCTGGTGGCAGTCGGATGGAATAGTATTTCAAGGAAAAGGATTGTTTCCAGTGTTAAAGGAAGAGTATCAACATTAAATCAAATCAGTGCCATATTTCTTGTCAAAAAATCAGGGATTTAGTTTATAGATAATATTTTTTTCCAAAAAAGGCTTGCAACAACTTGCTCATTAGACTGTGTTAGAAAATTATCTTCAGAGATATTTTAAATAGCGGGGGGAGCGCGAAGGGGGACTTAGAATAGAAAATTTGATACATGAATGTAATCCTATGAGGGCATGTTTTTTCTGGTATATTTCTTCCATTGGAGATCTATGAGGGTTGTTTAATCAGTATGTCATTCTTATTTATTTCTCTTTTATCTACTTAGATAAATGCAACTTTCAAAAATCAGAATGAGGAAGATATTCTAGCAATGTAGCATTCAGTTCCAAGTTTCCAGGAGAAGGAGTTGGACACTCAAGAGGTTTATTTCATATTTTGAGGCAGTCGTTTAGCTGGTGGCAGTCGGATGGAATAGTATTTCAAGGAAAAGGATTGTTTCCAGTGTTAAAGGAAGAGTATCAACATTAAATCAAATCAGTGCCATATTTCTTGTCAAAAAATCAGGGATTTAGTTTATAGATAATATTTTATTCCAAAAAGGCTTGCAACAACTTGCTCATTAGACTGTGTTAGAAAATTATCTTCAGAGATATTTTAAATAGCGGGGGGAGCGCGAAGGGGGACTTAGAATAGAAAATTTGATACATGAATGTAATCCTATGAGGGCATGTTTTTTCTGGTATATTTCTTCCATTGGAGATCTATGAAGGTTGTTTAATCAGTATGTCATCTCATTTATTTCTCTTTTATCTACTTAGATAAATGCAACTTTCAAAAATCAAAACTTGCCTTTGATGGATAGATCTATGGGCAGCAGAGATTCTTTTGTAACATTCCTTTTCTATCACTGATATTATTTAAGTTTTCTTTAAAAGTTCTTTAGAATGAAATAATCTTGCATTCTATGAACATTCAGCTTTATGTTTTCTTTTTCATCCTTCTATTTGTTATCACACACAACTCTTATTTGATGAACAACCTAAGTGCCTTCGATATTTAGGATATGTTGACTCCATTCCCAATGGAACAATCTTTTGTACCTTTTCTTGCTCTTTCTCTCTTTCTCGTCATTTTGATCAATTCACCTAAATATAAACATATTTAAACACCTATATTCAAATTTTTCTAGGCTCACTTAATTTGTAGTCTGAGGGTGACTTCTAGAGCTAACATTTTTGGCGTCGTTTCCGGGGATGGAGCAATGAAGATATCTTCCTCGAGAAGAATGACAACGATCAGATCCGCTTCTTGATGGTGAACAAGAAGAGGACACATAATTGACTGCATATCTTTCACCATGGCGACTCCACTGTTTGAAGGTTCATAGTAAACTCCACAAGATCCAAGATGTCAATAGATGCTCGCATGGAAGCCATTGTGGTTGCAAGATTTGCTCCATTTAATTTTGTTGATATTGTTGGTTTCCCTAATGTTGTTCCCACTATATATGTATGGGGAGACTGTCTTCCATGGTTCAAAAAAGGTAGGGAAGATAATCCTTTTGATTATCTCATCAAGTTTCATGAGTGTATGGATCAACTAGATCTACATCACGAGGATGTCTGGAGGAATATGTTTATGTATTCATTGGAGGGTGACGCACGACAATGGTATCAATACTTTCCTTTTTCGAGCATATCCTATTTGAAATAATTTCATATGGCATTTCATCATCGTTGTAAAAGGTATTTTTCCCAAGAACTTCTTTTTTATAACTGTTGTGAGGAATTCCATTCATATATTCAACATATTAATTCTTGTTATAGTGAGGATCGAGGAGAATGTACTTTTGAGGATGTGGATGAGAAATCATTCATACATGGAAATCTTTCTAGTTCTACTTCCCAAGAAGAATATCTTCTAGATATAGTTGATGATCATAACGTTGATTGCATAGTTGTAGAGCATTAGATCTTGCCCCTGATGTACCTGTTGTCCCAAATTTAGATGAAGGATACCAAACAGATGATGAAGAAATCATTGTTTCAAAATCGGCTCAAGAGGTGTTATTTGATGAATCTATCGTTGATCATGGTCAATATAAAGTCTTACATGTGAAACATCATCTTCATGAAGATTTTGTTGCTTTGGGTTATATTGAAACATATGATGAATCGTTGGAGGTGAATCTAGAGATCGTTTCAGATTGTCATCATCATTCTTTGAAAAATACTCAGGGTTTTAACTTACCTATTTATGATGAGTATCTTGATGAAACAAAAAAAAAATCTCAATTAATGGATATGAAATGTCTTAGCAGTAAAATTGTACTTAATGAATGTGAAGACAATTTGCATCAATTTACTATATCAACAAGTGCAAAAATCTTTAGCAATCAACCTATATATGACAACTATACATCAAAAGCTAAGGAAGGAAGCAATGGAGACATGAAGGAGTTTTATGGACAATTCACTAAGCCTTTTTCTTCACTGGCTGTAGCAGATTCATTTTTGGAAGTTGGCAAGCCTATATTTGATACTTATGTTTCAACATCCTCATCAGATATTAAGCAGGTTGGGATTGACATTATTAAAGAATTTAGTTCTTCTTCTTTGTTTCCAAAAAATTATGAGCATGAATTTGGTATCATTCAAGAAGTAAAGGTTTTTCATGAGCAACCCATTCAGTTCAAACAACGAGAAGAAGTATTTTCTTATGAGTTCTATGATCCCATCGTTACATATTTAGAGGATTTTCTCAGCTCAAGATTGATATTTACAAGTTGTAAGTATGAGCTGTTATATTATTGATTTTTATGCTTTCCAGTCTTGTGTTTGATCAAAGATGGAAGACAGTTTCAATTGATTGATAAAAACATTGAATGGTTACAGTGGAAGTTTTCTTTCACCTAAAATTAATTTGGCATAGCTGTGTAGAATAGGACATACACATAAATAAGCTCCTGGATCGATCATTTGTTTGTCATATTATTTTCAGTTTGCAAATTTTCATAAATTGTGGTTTTTAAAGTGAGTTGTTGTGTAGTAGCTTGATAAGTTGGCTCCATAGCCCAAGGGAGACAGTCTTGGATTTTAGATTGGTTTTTCAGCATGTTCATTTCAGTTGAACAATTGCAGTGGATAAAATAAAGGCACAATGGTCTGTGAGTTCTTGATGCCTCACATGGAGAGCATCATCCCTGGAAGGACTCAGTGTTAATACCCTAATATAAAGGGGAAAATTTCTCAAATTTGGTGCTATGTTCCAGCATCACATGTGCAATACAAGGACTCTACTAGAAAAGTGACATTCTTGCAGTGCCATCATAAAACATCATATCACTTCCTAAAAATCCTCGAATTCTTCGTCGGATTTTTTTTCGCGCCATATCTAGATTGCTTATGTTATTGAATAATATTGTAGCTTGTTCTTGTAAAAATAAAAAGGATATATTGGCATGTGAAGCCAATCTATATGTTATAGAGAACCCAAGCATACAATCGAGGATAAGCACACATATCAAGCACAAAGTAACAAGGCGCCAAGATTGAACCCACAAGGGACCAAAAGATGGTGCACTGCACGTAGAGAAGGTATGGAGACGCTGGTGTATATAAACATATAAAAGTAATATGGGATATATCCCATTGCATAAAAAGATGAAATCACCACCTATTGCAACAAAAACACACAGAATGCTCGAGCTCGAGCCCGAGGCCAGTTGCCAAGCATTCAGCAAGACAATGTTAAAAGAGAATGCCCACGTGGAGCGCTAATAAAGAGAGACACACCATTGTTTCTTTTCCCCTATTTCATCATGTCGTTCAACGACAAGAATAACCTCAGTGACAAACAGTGATAGGGTTTTAGAGCCTTGAGATAATAAGGAATTGTAGCAATGAAAGACATTATAAAATATTATGAAACAAAAATAGTATAAGAAGAGTCTAAAATTCGTCGATCCTATACTTAAATTTTTTTTCCGGAACATGGAAAGACATTGTCAATGAAGGGTTTGATATTGAATTGCATGGACCATAAAATGAAGGTTTCTGATCAGTTTGTCAAAGCGGCTACCAAAACTTCCCTCACAAGCTTTGCTTTATCCAAAAAGGAATTTTTGAACATGAATTTACTTGTGGTAGCCCTTGATAAGGCATGTAGTATTTCCTATGAATACCAACCATGTGGGACAATCATTGGCATTTCCAACGATCAACAAATAGATTGTACAAAAAGAAACAATGCTTGCGGGATGCAGTTTTGTTGAAGAGAGGAAACTGTCAATAGAGTTGTTTGTTACATGTTGCAGGTTACTTTCTTCTAATACATCACAAGAGGGAGAATGAAAATTGTACTTCTCTTCTTGGAGACTCATTGCGTATCTTCCTTTTCTTCTTGGAAAAATTCCATCAAGATAGGCCAGAAATATTGAATGTCAACTTTGCATAGTTCGAGTCTTGTAGAGTTACACGAGGACATAGAAGAAATCGTTCACTCCTCACTAATGATGGAGCATTGCCTTGAACTATTGCAAATTAAAATAGTAAAGCAGCTCCCATTAAGCGCTATATTAAGCTTGTTCTTTGTTATCTGGCTCAACATGAGGAAGATATTCCAACAATTTAGGATTCAGTTCCAGCAAGGAGTTGGACACTCGAGAGGTTTTTTTCATATTTTGAGGCATTCGTTTAGCTGGTGGCATTCAAATGGAATATTATTTCAAGGAAGAGGATTGTTTCCAGTGTTAAAGGAAGAGTATCAACATTAAATCAAACTAGTTCCATATTTCTTGTCAAAAAATCAGGGATTTAGTTTATAGATAAGATTTTATTCCAAAAAAGGCTTGCAAGAGCTTGCTCATTAGACTGTGTCATAAAATGATCTTGAGAGATCTTTTAAAGAGAGGGGGGGAGGACCCGAAGGGGGATTTAGAAGAGAAAATTTGATACATGAATGTAAGCCTATGAGGGCATGTTTTTCTGATATATTTCTGCCATTTTTGATAAATGAGGGTTGTTTAATCAGTATATCATTCTTATCTATTTCTCTTTTCTTCTACTTAGATAAATGCAGCTTTTGAAAACCACAACTTTCCTTTGATGGATAGATCTATGGGAAGGAGAGATTTTGTTGTAACATGCCTTTTCTATCACTGATATTGTTTAAGTTTTCTTTACAATTTCTTTAGAATGAAAGAATCTTTCATTCTATGAACATTCCACTTTATGTTTTCTTTGCCATCCTTTTATCTGTTATCACACATAGCTCTTATCTAATGAACAACCTAAGTGACTTCGATCTTTAGGATATGTTTATTCCATGCCCAAAGGAACATTATGTTGTACCTTTTATTTCTCCTTTTATCTTTCTCGTCATTTTGATCAATTCACGTAAACATGAACAGATTTAGACACCTATATCCAAATGTTTCTAGGCTCACCTCAATTGCAATCTGAGGGTGACTTCTAGAGATAACAATGGGGGCACAACTCTATTCAATGCTAGTCACATTGAAAAAACATCACCAACCTCTTTTGTGTAAATGTGTTGAACCTGCACATAATAGATCTAGCTAGAAAATACCACACACATTTGCAGAGAGAAATTGATAAAGAAGAAGCAAGAGAGAAAGAATGGAAGAATTCTCATTACTGTAATGAATAATGAATAATTTACACATGATATACTCTGTATAACTCAATCAATTCACACTGGAGGAGAACCAATGCACCATATTGGTGTTCTGGAGTGATCTGGACACACACCAAAAGTTACGGTAGTGAACTTCCACCTAGTCTAGTCTCTCAAGCAGTTACACAAGTGAACTACCACCTAGTTGAGTTAACTAGTCAACCAGTCTTCAATTAGATGATTGAAACATAGTGTAGTGAGGAGTAGATCAAGGAATCAAGGGTAATGCTCCAGTCTTGAGATGAAAGCAAGGCTAATGTGCATTATCATGGTGATGATCCCAATGTTGCATGGTGACAAAACCAATGTAGCATCTAGAATCAACTCAACTAGTCAAACTTAAGTGTCAATTGAAGAGAATATTCTCCAGGTGGAATATTCTCTCCTAAAATATAGGAGACTGGATAATGACTAATAAACAAGGAAAAAACTTAGGAAAAAGAAATCCTGGGTATGTGTGAAGTAAATCCAACACCCCCCTGAACGTCACTATGGTGAAAATAAAGAATGGGTCCCAGAAATGAGGCCATGTTAGGTACCCAAATACAAAAGATACATTGGTAATAATGTTAGGAAAGAGGGAAAACATCATGGGAAA